>WOXC01003089.1:0-80000 GCA_011680675.1 Gymnobelideus leadbeateri | reverse complement strand
ATGAAAACACAGTGTCTCACATGCCAGTATATAGATGAAATCCAGCTTTAGCCAATGAGAACTAGACTATGTACCTCAAATAAACTTCTGATGCTTCCATGTTATCTTTACTGGGCTTTCTTATTCTCACAACTTTTAAAATTAAAAGGGGGTATTCTGACCAAATCAGAGCTGGGATCAAGCAGGAACCAGACGTGGTCATTATTGACTCTACTTATTCCTATAAGACTGTAGGATATCAAATCCTCAGGTCCAAACCAAAGTCTATAGAAAGTGATTACAAACTATGCCCTTTTGTTAGGTTTATGATCATTTTACACTACTTTTTTTGGAGGGTATTTTTTTTTTTGGAGGGCATTTGGGATTAAGTGACTTGCCCAGCTAGTTTTTGTGTGAAGTGTCTGAGGACAGATTTGAACTCAGGTCTTCCTGACTCCAGGGCTGGTGCTCTATTCACTGCACCACGTAGCCACCCCTACACTACTCTTAAGAAGGAAAAAAATGACAACAACAAAAAACACAGTATTGACATTAAGTCTTGGAGTTTCCCAGTGCTGCATGTTAAGACCAACATCTTTTAATATAGACTTTCACACAGGCTTCTAATATGGACTTTAAAGATACTGATTACTGATTGAGACTTTATTGCTGGCTACCTCTAAAAATTGGTAACCACTTTCAGTAACCTAACAAGAACCACTGTCTTTTTGTTTGTTTATTTTACTTCCTTCAAGGTTTAGTTGATGTGCCAATTTCTAAAGGAAGTCTTTTCAGATCCCCTCAGGACTCAGAGCACCATAGATTTAAAGCTATAAGCAATCTTAGAAGTCTTCTAGTTCAATCCTCCATTTTTTATTTGAAGAAAATTCAGGTCAAAGGAATTAAGTAATTTGCCTAGGGCCACACAGTTAATAGACTGTTAGTAATGTTCCCTTTTCCATGCTCTGTGGTCCAGATAAAAGTCTTGTTTTTCCTCACACAGGACAGTCCATCTCCTATGTCCTATGACACCTGTGTATTGGTCTCTCATTACTGGCACTCACTTAGTTGTCACCAATATCTTCTAGAATACTTTACTTCCTTTAATCAATCAACCATGAAGCATGTATTAAGTGCCTAATCTGTTCCAGTCACTGTACTAGGTACAGGACAAAACATGAAACAATTACTATTCTCAAGGGGCATACCTTCTAATGGGGGAGACTACACACACACACACACACACACACTTATTATTTCTCTCATATTAATAACCATTTACTATTGTGAAAATCCTGGAGTTTTTACATTCCTATTTCCTCATTCAGAAATTGACTCCTTGCAGGTTATTCAGACAACATCTGATGGACATTGCCGATAGATAATGAGACTGGATTAACTTTCTCCTCAACCTTGTTCAGACCTCACCCAAATAGAGAAGACCACTGGTATCTACTCAGGTTTGGGTAGGGGTAGATTTTTTTTCTAGATTGCCCAGAACTGGGGGTAGTCTGGGAGTAAAAGTGACACAACCAAAGTCACATCCCCCAGATCCTCATTAGAATAGGTCCACCTCTCATTATAATATTCATTCTTCTCATTAATTGTTAACCAATCAGAGTTGATTATCACCTGCTGTAAATATACATTCTTCCAAAGACATATAAGCATCAAGAAGTTGACATGAATGATCTTTGGTTTAAGAGAGACAGCCAAATGACTATCCTTTTATTAATTAATTACAAACTATAATTAATAGAATGATTAATTACCTAGAAATTACATCTCTCAAACATTTTCTACATCATATATATGTATATATGTACACATACATATATACATATGCATGCAGCATAAATATAAAGTGACTAAATATACAATGTAGTAAATATAAGACAGTTTGAAATAAAGGGGACTACTATCAGGTGAGGGCACAAGGAGAAGAATGCCTTAAAAAGCCGAATTTCCCAGATGGAAAAAGAATCTCAAAAGCTCACTGAGGAGATTCATTCCTTCAGAGTTAGACTGGAGCAAATGGAAGCTAATGACTTTATGAGAAATCAAGATGCTGTTAAGCAGATCCAAACAAAAGAAAGAATAGAAGGCAAAGTGAAATATCTCATGGGAAAAACCACTGACCTGGAAAATAGATCCAGGAGAGATAATTTAAAAATTATTGGACTACCTGAAAGCCATAATCAAAGAAAGAACCTAGAAATCACCCTTCAAGAAATTCTCAAGGAAAACTGCCCTGATGTTTTAGATCCAGAGGGCAAAATAGAGGTTGAAAGAATCCACCAATCACCTCCTGAAAAGATCCCCAAAAGAAAACTCCCAGGAATATTATAGCCAGGTTCCAGAATCCCCAGATCAAGGAGAAAATACTCCAAGCAGCCAGGAAGAAACAATTTCAATATTGTGGAAACACAATCAGAATAGCACAGGACCTGGCAGCTTCTACATTGAGGGATAGAAGGGCATGGAATATGATATTCCAGAGGGCAAAAGAGCTGGGAATGAACCCAAGGGTCACCTACCCAGCAAAACTGATTATCTTGTTTCAGGGGAAAATATGGTCATTCAGTGGAATAGAGGACTTTCATGCATTCTTGAGGAAAAAACCAGAGTTGAATAGAAAATCTGACATTCAGACACAAGAAGCAAGACATACTTGAGAAGGTAATCAGGGAAAAGAAATCAAAAGGAACTTATCAAAGTTGAACTATTTACATCCCTACATGGAAAAACAATAACTGTGACTGATGAAACCTTTCTCAGTATGAAAATAATTGAAGAAAGGTATATGGGCATATGAATACATATGTGAATGTGTGTATATATGTTTACAAGGTATACAATATAGAGGGCACAGGATGAATTTTGTGGGAAAGGATGATACTCAAAGGGTGAAGTTTAGAGGTGAGAGAGGAAAGTGGCAAGAGGAGATGGGGAGAGACAGGGTAGGGTAAACTATCTCATGTAGAAGAGGCAAGGGGAAGTGGTTGTAGGGTTATATTTACTACAGAGAACAGGAAGGAAAAAAGGCAAAACCATATTCTCATTGAATTTGGCTCAGGGAGAGAATGACATACATGTTAAATGGGATATCTCACCCTGCAGGAGAGTAGGGGGAAGGGGGATGAGAGGGGGATGATGGAGGGGAGGACATTCTGGGGGGAGGGGAGGTTGGAAGTACCCACTTTTGAAGAGGGACAGGATCAAAGTAGGGAATGGACCAGGTGGGGGGTGGGATGGGTGGGAGGGAAATATAAGCAGGCTTTTACAATATATCTACTATGGTAATGTTTGGCATAGCTTTATAAGTACAACACATACTGAATTGCTTATCTTCCCAGAGGGAATGGGTGACAAAGGAAGAAGTTTTAAAATGAAATGTTTCAAATATATATAAGTACTATTATTAATACTATTTTGCATGTAATTGAGAGATAAGATGTGTAGGCATTGGGGCACAGAGATTCACCTTGCCCTACTGGTAAAGTTGAAGGGGGTATGGGAGAGAGCACATTGGATGAGGGGATATCTTGTGGGACTGCTATTCTGGGGTGGTGGGTAGGGGAAAAATGGGGATAAAATTGTAACTCAAAATCTGGTGGAAATGAATGATGTAAACCAGAAGTTAATAAAGCATTTGTTTAAAAAAAATTATCAAGGAAAATTGCCCTGATGTTTTAGAACCAGAGGGCAAAATAGAGGTTGAAAGAATCCACCAATTACCTCCTGAAAAAGATCCCAAAAAGAAAACTCCTAGGAATATTATAGCCAAGTTACAGAATTTTCAGATCAAAGAGAAAATACTAAAAGCAGCCAGGAAGAAAAAATTTGAATATTGTGGAAATACAATCAGGATAACACAGGATCTGGCAGCTTCTACACTGAGGGATCTGAGGGCTTGGAATATGATATTCCAGAGGGCAAAGGATCTGGGATGAAAACCAAGAATCACCTACCCAGCAAAACTGAGTATCATATTTCAGGGGAAAACATGGTCATTCAGTGGAATAGAGGACTTTCAAGCATTCTTGATGAAAAATCCAGAGTTGAATAGAAAATTTGACATTCAGATAGAAGAAGTTAAGAGAAGCATGGGAAGGTAAACAGGGAAAAGAAATCATAAGGAATTTATCAAAGTTGAACTATTTACATCCCTACATGGAAAAAATGATAATTGTAACTTATGATATGTAACTTATGAAACTTTTCTCCGTATGAGAATAATTGAAGGGAATAGAAATGTATATCTATCTATATCTACATCTATACATATACACATATATACATACATACATACATACATATGTCTATATAGTAGGGTATATGGTCATATGAATATATACATGAATGTGTGTATATATGTGTACAGGCATACATAGATAGAGGGCACAGGACCAGTTTAATAGGAAGGGATGATATTAAATGTGAAATTAAAAGGTGAGAGAGGAATATAATGAGAGGAGATGGGGAGAAACAGAATGGGGTAAACTATCTCATATAGAAGAGTCAAGGGAAAATGGTTACTGTGGAGGGGAAGAACAGGAAGGCAACCTATATTGAATTACTTATCTTCTCAGTGAGGGTGGGTGACAAGGGAGGAAGGGAATGAATCTGGAATTCAAAGTTTTAAAATCAAATGTTTAAATATATATATATATGTTAGTAATAGTAATAGTAATACTATTTTACATGTAACTGGGAAATAAGATATACAGGCACTGGGGCATAGAGATCCACCATGCCCTACTTGAAAATTGGAGGAGGTATGGGATAAGATATGGGAGAGAGCAGATTGGAGGAGGGGATATCCAGTGAGATAGATATTTTGGGGTGGTGGGCAGGTAAAAAATGGGGAGAAAATTTGTAACTCAAAATATTGCAGAAATGAATGATATAAACTAGAAGTTAATAAAGAATTTGATTAAAAAAATGTACTAAAAATATGCAGGCTTTCAGTGGAATCCATGTTCCTTGATGGCAGGAAATGTTTTGCAATTTTGTCTTTATAGCCTCAGCATCTAGAAAACTGTCTTATACACAGCATGAGCATAATAATGGCTAATTGGATTAGGTTAGAAAATCATCAAGACTAGACCCTTTTGAATATCAGAGCTTACTATCACTTGCAAGAAAGGGTTTCAATCTAATGGCAAGGAATTTCTGTTCTCCCTCCTCATAGTAATTGGTCCAAGTGACTTTTAATCACCTAATTAATCAGCATAGGAAACACAGGATTTTAATTTAGTCCTGCTAACTCTGTCTAGGCTCTATCTACTATGTAACATTGCCTAGAGAATGTTGTAACCTGTATTCTGGAGCAGACATATTGTAACAATAATGCAATATTCACAATACCCACATGATTATGAATATGCTGGTATAGTTGTGAATCACAAAATGTAACTCTCCACATGGAGGACAGAACCAAAGCCTTTATTCAAATACCAGAAAACCAAGTCCCAGAACCAGAAAGCCAAAGTCATTACAGTACCCATGAAGTTAGTACACACATTAATGCAGTGAACACCCATATTCCCAAGCGTTCATAAAAGACCAGGCTCCCTCAAGCAGGGATCCTCCTCTCTCACTCATGGTAGCTCCTAAGCCTGGTTCTTGGAAGTTCTCAGCAGAAATTCCCAGAAGAAATGTCTCAGCAGAAGCTCTGGCCTCCAGAGAGAAATTCTGACTTTCCAGCTGGGGTTATTCCATATATACAGTATTGCTTCCCCCTTTTCAGCCCCTTCCTGTTAGGTCAGCCCAAGGTGTTAACTACTTCTGTGTTCATTAAATAGCTTAAACAAGGTGTTAATTTGAAACAAGGTGCTAAGCACCTGCTTACTTGACAATACAAAGGGGCATGGAAGATCTTCAGATTCCATTAACATTACCCATATCAAACTTGGGAGTCAGCCAGTAACTCTCTTGAATGTGACCAGAAGTGATTAAAATATAATTGGGAAATATTCAATAAAATAAAAATGCAAAGCAACATAGGTAATTAATTTGTGGTTTTTGAAGCCAATGTGGGCTCATAGGAATATATTTCTAGTTTGACATGACTGATCTATAGTATGAAATAGTATGACATGAGAATAACAAACTCTAACATTTTTTATGGAGATGAAAGCAGTTCAACATTGTGGGAAGAGCTATGGCTCCTTGTGTCATATCCTACCTCTGATACTTTGAGATGATGGAGTCATTAACTTCCCTGGGGCTTCAATTTTCCCACCTGTAAAGTAAGGGCATTGGGCTAGATAGCCACTGAGGTCCCTTCCAATTCTAAATCTATGATCCTGTCCATCTACACTTGCTCCTTCATTTTTTTTTTTTACCAAAGGAAAGGTTGAAAATCAAGAAACTTAAAAGCCAAATGCAAATTTTAACATGTATTTTACAGTCTTCTAGGAGGGAATAAACAGTGGGACCAAATTTGTAGATGGCAATAAACTGACTTGGCATTAGGACAATTTCTCATTTGTTCTAATAGTGCTACAGAGCCATAGGAAATAAGACTTTCTCCTGCCACAGTGACTAGAGAGAAGTAGAATAAGATTATTGCAAAATACCATTCCCTAGGAAAAATATTTTAGATTACCTTTCCTTACCTCACCATTATAATATTGTGCAATAAAGAGATCTTAACAGTTGTGATCTTCTCAGTCCTTCCCACCCCCATTGCCACTATCAATTGCCAACAAACTACTACTAACCAACAGCTAACCCAAAAAATCATGCTCCCTAGAATAAACTAATTTTCAGCCCATCCCCTGCTACCATCCTGTGACAGAGCAACCTTTGTGAAATGTGACCTTAAAAATGCCTTTGTAAGGTACCTCAGCCCTTGCTTCCTTAGCAGCCAAAGCTATGGAAAGCCTTGACAAGAATGCTCTCCATACCAAAATTATTGGCATGACTGAATGAGATAAACTGAAAGAGATAAAGCTTTGTCAATTAAAATAACAGGAAAGTTAAAAAAAAAAGTTTTTTACATGCAACTGGGAAATAAGATATATAGGCACTGGGGTATAGAAATCCATCCTGCCCTACTAGAAAGTTATGGGGGATAGGGGAGTATATAAGAGAGAGCAGATTGGGGGAAGGAATATTTAGTAGGCTTGCTATCTTTGGGTGGGGTAGGGGAAAGATAGGGAGAAAATTTGTAAGTCAAAATCTTGTGGAAATGCATGTGGAAAACTAAAAATAAATAAATAAAAGACTAATTCAAAAAAAGTGAAAAAATACAAAGAAGATGAATGGCAATGGGTTTCGCCACTGTGCCCCAAGGAAAGCTTAGTCTTTCCATCTGATTTGTAACTAAAATCCTCTATTAGCCTATAAGAGAGCTTCTTGAGAGCAGAAACTATCTAGTTTTCTATTTGTTGCCCAGGGTCTCAGTCAAGTGCTTTGCATATAGTAATCATGTGACAAGTGCTTTTTCATTTATTCATTCATTCATTCAAAGAGACAAGTTAAAGTAATCTAGACCACACTTATTAAACCTTAAAGACATTAAGCTAATAAGAAATGACAAGCAGGATGATTTCAGAAAAAAACAAAAACAAAAACAGAAAGACTTACAGGAACTGATGCATAGTGAAGTGAACAGAACCAGGAGAACATTGAGCACAGCAGAAGCCAATATTGTTCAATTATCCAAGACAATACCAAAGGATAAAGGATGAAGAATACTATCTGCCTCCAGAGAAAGAACTGATATCGATTGAACACAGACTGAAGCATGCTATTTTTACTTTCTTTCTTACTTTTCTTTACTTGAGTCTTTAAGTACGAAATAAAAATTATGGAAATGTTTTACATAATAACACGTGTATAACTGACATCTGATTGCTTACTGTTTTGGGGAGGGGATTGAGGGGGGGGAGAGGGAGGGATAGGCTTTGGAACTCAAAACTTTAAATAAAAATTGGGGAAAATAGTAAGCTAATGATATCTGTTCTTCAACTTAAAACAATACAAAACCTAGAGTCATAAGGGACTGTAATTGTAACAGATACAACATTGTAGCACATATGGCTGACTAGAATCAGAAAGACTTGAGTTCAAACATGGCCTCAGATACCATGTGACTGGGCAAATCACTTGACCTCTGTTTGCCTTTATCTACTGGAAAAGGAAATGGCAAACCATTCCGGTATGTTTGCCAAAAAAATCCCATGGACAATATGGTCCATAGAGTCATGTAGATTTATGCAGGGCTCTTAGACATTCAGGAGGTTTAGCAGACAGAGTATTAAACTTTGCATTAGGAAGACCTGAGTTCAAAACTTGCCTTAGATACTACTAGCTGTATGATCCACAGCAAACCATTTAACCTCTCTTCAGCTCAGTTTCCTTATCTATAAGGTGGGAATAATAATAACACCTACCAGTTAGGGTTGTTTTGAGGATCAGGTGTAACGATATGTATAAAGTACTTTCTAAAACTTAAGGCACTTTACACATGTTAACTATTATTAATAATAATTGCTCTCATTAAATACTGCTGCTACCCCTACTCTACTACTACTCTTACATTTCTTTTTCTCTCTTCCTATTACTTTGTTGTTGAGTCATTTTAGTCTTGTCTGACTCTTCATTACCCCATTTAGGCTTTTCTTGGCAAAGGTACTAGAGTGTTTTGCCATTCTCTTACTGTTACTACTACTTTACTATCCTTACCACCACCACCACCACCACTCAATAAACAGAGGCTCAGAAAATTTAAGAGACTTGTCTAAGTTTGCCCAGTTAATAATCAAAGTTCAGATGTGAAGCCAGGTCTTCAGGCTCTAAATCTATACACCATAGAGGACATCCAGTCTGGCATCTAATGTCAATATATTCTGCCTGTGCATTTGAAATACACCCTGATGTTTGTCTCTCTTCTTAGTCATCTTTCTTCCTGTCACCATTGAAACTAAAGGAAGCTTTGTTCTGGGGATTTCTCTTCTCTACTTCTGCTTTGTACTCTGCTTCAGTCCTATCTTCCTGAAGAAGATCTGTCTTGCTTTGCTTTTATCTTTCCGCCTTTCTTTTGTTGTCCTGCTGAGAAGTCAAATAAATCTCCAGACAGTTTTGCTTTGCTCTTAGCTTACTTGAGGGGGGAAAAAAGAACCTACACACACAAATCCCTCCTCCTCCCAAACCAACAACACAGAAAAAAATCCCCAAATTTCAGTAGTCATGAACCCTCTTTTTTTGCCTGTCAGTTCTCATGAAAGTAGCCACTACACAGAATTTGGCCCACAATTCTATCAGGAGTGGAAGAATTAAGTGGCCTAACATCATACTTCCAAAACCCTGCAAAAGCCCATGTCTGCATGCTTAAGGAGGCAGTATGACTTTGTGGGACTAAGTACAAAGCACTTCCTTACTACAACAGCTTTAATGCTCCTACTAACCATGTCTGCAAAGAAATCACCTATGGGGAATTGTCCGGGAAGAGATCTATTTTTCTTTGAAAAGAAATTGAAAATTTGCTGGAG
The DNA here is from genome assembly GCA_011680675.1 of Gymnobelideus leadbeateri. NCBI lineage: Eukaryota > Metazoa > Chordata > Mammalia > Diprotodontia > Petauridae > Gymnobelideus > Gymnobelideus leadbeateri. The sequence goes on along the minus strand of WOXC01003089.1, from coordinate 70,518 downwards.
ATATTTCCTCAAAAAGGAGGTAATTGCCATCATCTTTGCAACTGTAGTCTGTCTTGCAATTTCTACACAGTATTTAAATAGAAATATTTAAAAAAATTAAAATACATCAATTAAAGGGGCTTAATTCATTCTTATCATTATTTTTAGGTTTTCTAAAAATTCCTAGATGTGGAAAGGAAGCCCTTGTTCTACAGATGAATAAGCTGTATGTTAGAGGAGATGATTTTTGTGAAAGTTGATCTTTTAACACCAAACTCTCACTTTTTACCATGGAAATATATCTAAGATTATGATATAAGTAAAAGGGACATGTGATTCAATTTACCAAAATTCAATTTGAAAAATACATTTCAATGATATATCTACTGCATAAAGGAAGGTATGCCTGGACCCAGAGAAGCAAATTACCATTTTAAAAAGTAATAACAGACAGTGGCTTATTGCTTAAAAGTTGATATCTCATTCTTCATGAGACAGTAGGAAAATCTATAAAATAGTTTCATGATCAATCATTGGCAAAACTGTTAAATAAGGAACAATTTTATCTCCTGTATCCTTTCCCCTTCTGTTCCCCTGATGATGACTTTCCTCTTACTAACTGGCTGGGCTCTCAATGCTGTCTCCTCTCTATGCTTTCCTTAGGATCACATCCAACTTCCCAAAAAAGAACTCCAAAGGTCCATTCAATATAGAATATTATTAATGTTGTTATCATTCTTTTTCTCATCTTACATTTCAGTGGAATTCAGAAAGAAATGGGCAGAGAATAAGTGCATATCTCATTTTTATGTTTAATGTCTGGTAGACTGACTATTGTACAGATAAAGTAACAATTTTGTAAATGAATCTAAGTGATACAATACACTCATCTGGCCTCATCTTCAGGGTAACTCCAGTAATAAACACAATGTCAAAGATTAAACTTTTTCCTCTTCCCACATAGTTTTGATTTCTTCTGCTAGGTCTCTAGATTTTGAGAATTTTTCCTTTGGCATAGTTTAAAGGTTATGGGTATTCAGTATGGTGGTATTCACTAAGGATAAGATTCTTAGATTTCTATAAACCTGAGTTATGTCTGAGCAACTTTTAGCAACAGTTTTGTCTTTGAAAATGCTCTGCTTACAGTACAATTCCACTCCCCCTCAATTCCTAATGGTATATAGGGTTTGAATGTGCAGTACAGGGATTTGTGGTCTGTTGTTAATTCCTGAAGGTTAGTGAGCTTTGGTGGATAATTCTAGCTGTGATAATCTTTCAAAGTATTCAGTAGGTGATAAATTTTTACAACCTACAGTGATACATTGCATAGTTTCAACTCTAAGACCTCTAAAAGGGGAGAGAATGGTCAGGACTCTTACAGGATTCTGGGATTTGGAGTTTTTTTCCTTTATTTCCTGAGGCAAGGAAATATTGAATACTTTGGGGCATGAAAGGAGAGCCCCAAAAAACAAAGCTGAAAGAACCTAACTACTAGTATGGTGATGTACTTTCCTACTAGCCTTAGGGAGCAGCATCCAGGTAATAGCAGTGGACCCAGTGATGTTTTTTGTTGGGGTTTTTTTTTTTTTTACCATTTCTAGGTGAAATGGTATCTGTTTTAAAAGAATATCTGGAAGGTTTTTTTTAGCCTATCATTCAATCTAAGAACATCTACCTGTCCTTCTAGAAAAGAGAAAAGTTAATCTATTTATAGTTGCCTTAGAGAAATGGGTTCTATATCTTATTTATATTATGCAATTTTTATTTCTGTACCTTCTAATTCTATTGCTATGCATTTTACTGTTTCAAAAGTATAAGTTAAGGCTAATATTTTGAAAGTATTAATTGCCCTAAATGATTTTTTCTTCTATTGATCTTTCATTTTAGGATACCAATAATATCTTGACATATAAAGAGGCAGCATTCTCTTTTTGCATATCAACTCTGGAAGCCACACCTCCTCAGTATCTCTGCCCCTGGGGCTTCTCCCTCCTTCTAGTTGGAGAAAATTGGTTGGGGGGAAGAAGGGTAAGAGGATGGATATCTGAGGGCTCCTTTTAGATTATCCTCCTAGAGAGGACATGGTTACTCCTTGTTTATTTCATGTCTTGAAAAGACTTAAGTATTTGTTTTGTTGTCATAACAATTGCTTCTATTTGACCTCTATATTCAAGTTTCAAGACTTCAGCTTCTAATTTCCCTTGACATCTGTAAGGATTTTGTCATTATCGAATCCAAATGATTTTTTGATATGCTTAGAGAAAGTTCCTATAAGATGAAGATGCTATTCAGTGTTTTTTTTTTTTTAATTTTCTTTTAATTCCAGCTAAACTCTGTAACCTGATGTCATCCATTGACATCAAGTAATTAACATAATGATTGGTATTTCCTCTTTGATGTGGGAACCATACTCAGTTCTATTTAGGAGTAATAATAAGGAACTGAAGGTAACTCAGAACATCAGCAGGCTTAAACTGGAAGGATACAATGTGGAACAATTATTATATAATATAAATGGGAAGTAATCAATTACATTTTTATTTATTTTATCCAAGTTAAGGCTAATTTTTATATAAGTTAAGGCTAATAAGGAAGATATCACATTTTATATCAATTATTCTAGGCATTATTGGGTCATTCCCCTGTTTTATATAAAGAAAACTTTCTTATGGAGATATCAAATCATCCAGAAGTCTCACTATGCTTGGATCTATGTAATACTGCTGCAATATGTAACTAAGTCATGATTGTGCAACTGAGTCAAAGGCTTTATGATAAGCAATAAAAGTGTTTTCTGGTAATTTATTCAATAATTACTGAGTTGATAAATAAGTTGGACTTTATGTTGGGACAGCTTTTGGTACACCCATTTTGTTCTTTGGTTAATACATTTTTCCTTGTAAGCGATCTCAGATTTGTATTTATCAATAAAAGGTGTGAAATCTTTGGATAAAGTAGATAAAAATGTAATTGATTACTTCCCATTTATATTGTATAATAATTGTTTCCACAGTGTATCCTTCATTACAATGTGACCTCTTGGTGGCAAGGATCATGTTTTTCTTCCCTTTCATCTTCTATGAATTTTAGATAGAATAGCTGGAATAAGTGGAATAAGTTTTTAACCCACAATCATTCTTTTACATTTAATGTTCTGCAGAACATGAAAACAACAACAAAAAACCAAAACATGTGTTGTAGTTGTTGAATCAAAGTATTGCAATACAAACTTATCTTTAATAGACTTACTGAAAGCATCCTCAGTATGTCAGGTATCAAACAAGAAACATGAATGACATGTACCCCATCCTGTTCCTACATAATTGTGATCTTATTAATTATAATTATCGCATTTTATTGTTACTATTATCCTTGATTTCTTTTTTCTATGGGAAATTTATAAGAACCATGGAGGAGACCCTCAATGAAAACAAGCAAAAACAACAGATAGTACATTTCTAGACTTGGAGTCAATATGATCTGGGTCCCAAACTTGTCTGATGCTAGCTGTATGACCATTGATGAGGCTATTAACCTAAGTCTTACTTTCCTCATTTATAAAGTGAGAATATGAATAACTTTAGCATCTAGCTCATTGATTGTTGGGAGGCTTGAACAAACAGTAAACTAAATGAATAAATAAGATAAATGTGCCAGTTGGATACATTAAAGCTTGACACATCAGTTATGATAATGTTATCTTCTCTAGAGTTTCCCCACTTTCACATACATAGTCCCTCAAACCAAAAGAAAGAAGATCTAAGTCAAGAAATGCAGTTATTGATGAGCCAGTGTGAGATGAATTTAGGGGAGAGAGGACCTACCTGAAATCACATCATATAGGCAGCCTTCTCTTTCATTTACTCAAAAATCCAGCCCTGACTATAGGTTTTTAGAGAAGATTTGTTGGAATGTTAGTTGTTTGTATTTTTAACCACTATAATTCCTCATAAGTTGTTCTTTTATTCATGAAAATACAAGAGGGCCCCATTGACAAGCTGGGTCGTTAGAATCTGAAATAAGCAGCAGAGTTTTCAGAAATACTATAAAGAAAAAGTTTCTAAAAAGTATTAATGGTGTCCAGAGTCATCATATGCTATTGAATCCTCCTGAATGGATGGAAGGTAGAATTCTCTACAAAGCAATTAAGGTAATTAAGAAAGGGGCCATCACAATTAGATCTTTACGAGCCATGTCTGTGTCCCTGGTGCAAAGGGAATAATTACAGATTCAATTACTTCTTTTCAGTGGGAATTGGTTGAATTTTTTTTAATGAAAGGTAATTAACCTGTTCCCTAGAAGTTCTTCTTAGTAGGGAGTCCTCTTAATCTTGTTTAGAATTTTAGCAAATGTTGATTTAGTTTTCCCTACTAGATCATAAGCTCACTGAGGATAGGGTCATTATCTTGGAGAACTTAATATAGTTCTGTTTCCTCCATACTATCCAGCACTCTATCTCACAAGGGCAAAGGTGCAAAAAGTATTTTTTTTTTGGAATGAATGAATGAATTCTAAAATGAATGAATGCTAAAATAGCTTATCGGTATGCATTTCCTAATGGAGAGAGAAATGGAAGGTTTCCTAACCCACTGTAACTCTTTGGGACATTTCCATTTTACCTCATTGCTGTAATTAAGGATATGGGTTTGTTTTTGTGGCTTTTTGGCCTTCTTTTGCTTTTGCTTCTAGAGAACAGTTTTTCTGAAAAATATGTCATTTTGAAATCATGGAATACAGGGTCTATAAAAGGATGAAACAAAAGATGAGCTTTTCAAAACCAACATTCTTCACCAGTTTTATGACTATGGGTCATGGAATACTTCAGTATCAGAATAAGTGAGGTTAAAGATCATTCAAAAGCAATGGAGAAGCACATGGATAGTGTGAGTAGGCTGTAGGCAGCACATTACAAACAGGAAATAGGTAAAGCATGATGTCGATGAAGTGTAGAAGGGAAAAAGAAGCTGGAATGATCATGTGGTACATATGAGAAAAAACTTATCAATAGCATGTTCATTCCATAGGCTTCTTCCCAAACACCCAGAAATTTGCATTATTGCATTTTTTTAAGGAAGTGAACATAAGTATTCCTAGCCATGCCATGGGAACCCATGGAAATAAAATGAAACCTAACAAACTGTAAAAACCCTTCTGCACCTTTCTTGCTCCCCAGGCCAGGGGTGGAGTCTTTAGCCAGGCTGAGCTAGGGCAGTGGTATCGGGTCCTGGCAAAGGACAGCTACCCTCAACTCCAGCCTGGAGCTCCTACACAGCCTTTTTTGCCCATATATAAAAGGAAGGAGGAACACATCTTGCAAAGGGACTTCATTTGGAAAAGAGTAGGGGGAACCAGGCTGGAGTGGGAAAACCATATTCCTGGTATTCCAATCCTCATCTCTGATCTTCATTTCAGCATCTATCAAGTTCTTCAGGAATGGGCAGCACTGGTCAGTGTTGCCAGTGTTCCAAAGAGCAAAAAGCAAAAAGCATAGGTCTTCTGAACTGGCCTCAAATTCTATAAACAGTGATGATGACATAATCACCTCTAGGGCTGAGCTCCAAGCAGTTTGAAGGCAAAATTTCCCCAGCAGACATCAATGAACTTATAGGTCCACTGGAGAATTTAAGTTTGTATAGTCAATATATATACTAAGTATATATCACTACAGATAATCACACTAATGGTGTTCCGTTTCCTCATTTGTAAAATGAATGAGTTAGATGAGATTGTCTCTAAAGTAATTTACAGCTCTAATAATGTATAAATCCAGATTGGAAAGAAGTAGGGACTGGGAGTCCAGAGAATTGATGCCCTAGGGTTTCTTTTCCCCAAGAGGCTATCTGTTCTCATTCAGTACCCTTAGGATTGTATTGGAGCCACCTCCAACACTCGAAGTGACTGTTAAATCTTTAGTATGGGCATTTATACCTCAGAAGTGCTACAAATCAGGGCTTCATATATTGTTTTGTTGTTAATAATGCAAATTAAACTTAGAAGTGTGTTGCATATTATTCCCCTCCTCCTGCCTTCTGCTCTACTTTTAAATATGTAGCAGCACATCCCATTCCTGTATCCTCTCCTCCTTTCTGGTACCCACCTCCCCTCTTACTCTGCCAGTCCTCTGGAATCCTTCCCTCTCTCCCCCTCACACATACCTTGAAGCTTCTGAACTTGGAATATCCCAGGTAGAAACAGCTATGTTTGGTAATTTTTTTTAGCTGACTCATTTTTCCTTTGCTAAAACCTCAGTATGGATACTCTGTCAGACTTAAACAGGACTCCTCTGCTCTGTGTAAGACACTTGAAGGTTCTGATCTAGGACCAGCATGGAAGCAGGTTGTTCCAGCATCTGTCCTGACCCCAGAGAATCTTCAATTTCCCTGAAGAATTGATCCAGGAGTCCCTATAAAGACTCTTCTTGCCATGGACTAATGATCATCACACCCATGTTGCCACTGAGAATACTTTTAGCTTTATACTGATTCTTTCACACATTTCCAGTACTTCTTTGAAGGTGCTAGCCCTGCACCCAGTGTGAGAGTGGCCTTTCTTATTGCAGAATGATTTGTTCTGACTCCAAGATATAAGGACGTCTCTGGAGAGCCCTAATACTCTTCCCCAGCTGTCCTTGCCTCCTTACATATTTCCTAAGATACAGTCTTCTTTAAACACCTACAACAAAAGTGACAGCTTATTTTCAGTAAATGACTGGCTCATCTAATGAGTAACGGTCTGACTCATCTAATTTCTCTGTGAGACCCTTTTACCCCAGTGGCAGACTTTGACACTTGGGTTCTAGGTTACTGCCACTAATTATTGGCTTACTGCTTAGAGTCTCTGAGTTTTAGCTTTTCATCTCAAAAGTAAGGATAAAAAGAAAAGTAGGGCCATAAATTTAGTGGCAGAAGTGGTCTTAGAGTTCATTTAGCCCCTAGCCCTCATTTTACAAAAAGAGGCCTAGAGATATGAAGTGATTTGCCCAAAGTTACCCAGGTAATAAGTGGTAGTGTTGAGCTTTAGAGTTGGGAGAGTTGGTTCAGGTGTTAAAGAATACACTTAGAACCTCTCTTTTAGCAAATAGGAGCTTTGTGTTGTATGAGAAAAACATCATGGGGCTCCTTAGCAAGAAAGCTCAGCAAGACCCTGATATTTGGGGGAGTTATGCTTATGTAGAGGTTTCAGAATGATGATGTAGTTTAGAGGTTTTTATGGGTGTTAAAGATTAAAGACAGGACAGGATGAGGGAGACAAAAGGAATTCTTTATGGTTTAAGGAATTAAGGAAGGGTTAGAAGGATGCCGTTTAAAAATTAAAGAACCTGGGGAACAGGAAAAGGGAGACAAAAGCAATTCTTTTGGTACAGGTTCAAGATAAGGGAGGAAAGGACTTTAGGGCACCTTCAAGTTACAGAATATACTACAGGGCTTCACAAAATATTGAAAAAGCAACCTTTAATATTATTTTAACCCTTTGGTGTGGTGAGCCAAAGAGGCCTGAGCCAGGACTTCAGATAATTACCCTGATATCAGTGGACCTGAACAACAAAGACCTCTTCGAGATGCGACTTTTCACTAAGTCAGCTTTTGATATGGGTTACACTTAGAAGGATGGTATTTGAGTTCTGAGGCTAACAGGCTCTGCCCCAAAACCTTAGTTGTCCAAAACATTTGCAGGAAGTCAGTTCTTATGCAGATGTTCTTGATGATGTGGCCTTGGCCATTAGGCTTTGAGGCCAGCTCTCAAGAGCATCCTTTCAGAAAAAACTGACTGAGATAAGAGATAACTGCCCAAGACTCTATGGCACCTAGGAAACAATAGGCCTTATTACCATGCTACTTCCAGGATACAACAGACTAAGATAATGATTTCTCTTCCTTCCCATCCTTTGTCTCTTTGCTCTATAAAAACCTTTCCCTGAGTATCAATAAATGGAGTTCATGGTTCTTCCTTGAGCTACCCACATGGCCTGGTCGTTTCTTATTCACGTCTCTGAATCATGCTAAGTGCTGGACACTGAGCAGCCCACGGCACTTTGGGTACTGTTTATATCTGCATCAGTAGGTGTGGGATATGAACCCAAATGCTCTGACTCCAGATCTAGGAGTATTTCTACTGTATCATACTATAAAAATTATTAATAAAGATTATATCAATTTCCCCCAAATTCTTTATTAACTTCTGGTTTACATCATTCATTTCCATCAGATTTTGAGTTACAGTTTTTCCCCATTTTTCCCTACTGCCCACCCCAGAATAGCACAGGATATCCCCTCACCCCATCTGCTCTCTTCCATATCTTTTCCCATACCCTCTTTAACTTTTTCAGTAGGGCAAGGTAAATTTCTGTGCCCCAATGCCTGTATATCTTATTTCCCAATTATATGTAAAATAGTATTAATAATAGTATTTATATATTTTAAACATTTGATTTTAAAACTTTGAATTCCAGATTCATGCCCTTCTTCCCTTGTCTCCCACCCTTACTGGGAAGATAAATAATTAAGTATATGTTGTACATGTGTAGCTATGCAAAACATTACCATAGTAGATATATTGTAAAAGACTAGCTATATTTGCCTCCCTCTCATCCCACCTCCCACTTGTTCTATTCTCTACTTTGATACTGTCCCTTTTCAAAAGTGTGTACTTCCAACTTCCCTCCCCCTCCCACAGCCTGCCCTCCCTTCTATCATCCCCCTTCTCATCCCTTTCCCCCCTATTCTACTGTAGGGTGAGATATCCTATTTAGTGTGTATGTCATTATCTCCCTGATTCAAATTCAATGAGAATAAGATTTTGTCTTTTTGCCTTTCTGTTCTTCCCATCCCTTGTAACCATTTTCCCTTGCCTCTTCTATATGAGATAGTTTACCCCATTCTGTCTCTCCCCATCTCCTCTTGTTATATTCTTCTCTCACCTCTTAATTTCACCTTTTAAGTATCATCCCTTCCTATTAAATTCAACCCGTGCCCTCTATCTATGTATACCTGTAAACAAATATATATATATATATATATATATATATATATATATATGTATATACACACATTCACATATGTATTCGTATGCCTATATACCCTTCTTCAACTGTTTTCATCAGTTATAGTTACCATTTTTTCCATGTAGAAATGTAAATCAACTTTGATAAGTTCATAATGATTTATTTTCCCCATTTACCTTCTTAAGCATCTCTTGATTCTTGTATCTGAATGCCAAATTTTCTATTCAACTCTGGTTTATTTCTCAAGAATACTTGAAAGTCCTCTTTCCACCGAATGACCATATTTTCCCCTGAAACATGATAATCAGTTTTGCTGGGTAGGTGATTCTTGGTTTTCATCCCAGCTCCTTTGCCCTCTGGAATATCATATTCCAAGCCCTTAGATCCCTCAGTGTAGAAGCTGCCAGATCCTGCGCTATCCTGATTGTTTCTTCCTGGCTGCTTGTAATATTTTCTCCTTGATCTGGGAATTCTGGAACCTAGCTTTAATATTCCTAGGAGTTTTCTTTTTGGGATCTTTTTCAGGAGGTGATTGGTGGATTCTTTTAACCTCTATTTTGCCCTCTGGTTCTAAAACATCAGGGCAATTTTCCTTGAGAATTTCTTGAAGTATGATTTCTAGGTTCTTTCTTTGATAATAGTTTTCAGGTAGTCCAATAATTTTTAAATTATCTCTGCTGGATCTATTTTCCAGGTCAGTGGTTTTTCCCATGAGATATTTCACATTGCCTTCTATTCTTTCATTGGTTTGGATCTGCTTAATAGCATCTTGATTTCTCCTAAAGTCACTAGCTTCCATTTGCTCTTGTCTAATTCTGAAGGAATGATTCTCCTCAGTGAGCTTTTGAGATTCTTTTTCCATATGGCAAATTCAGCTTTTTAAGGCATTCTTCTCCTCATTGCCTTTTTGAGCCTCTTTTTCTATCTGAGTTAGACTATTTTTTAAGGTGTTATGTTCCTCAGTCAGGCTATTGACTCTCATTTCATACTTTTCTTGTATCTTTCTCATTTCTCTTCCCAATTTTTCTTCCACTTCTCTTATCTGCATCTTAAGGTCCTTTATGGCCTGTACCAGCTTGTATTTTCATTTGGTGCTTTTGGTACAGGAGTTCCAACCTTTCAATCCTCCTCCTGTTCCATGCTTCAATTCTCTTTACCCCTAAAATAGGAGTCTAATGTTGCATTTTTCTGTTTATTTTGTTTTCTTTGCCTAGGCATGTTGCCACTCAATTACTTGACTTTTGGGCTTGTTGCCACAGTAGCACTCTGCCACCAGCCTGGGGGAGCTTCCATCCCAAATGCTGGGGTTTTCTCAGCTGCCAGAGGTATTAGTTGGGTGCCCTCTCTGAAGCCTCCCCATACTCTGGCAAGCTGGTCACGCACCACAAGACCTTCAACCCAGACTGCAATCCAGATCCAAGAAGGTTAAAGCAAAAGCAATTACTCCCCCAGACTGATTGCTGGATCCCCCTACAGTCTGCAGGCCTACTCAGAGGCTTCATGCCCCCAGGGAAAGAGGCCCACATGCTCCCAAGTACTGCTCCCAAAGTCCATAGGGCACTGACCTCTCACTTTGTCCCTGGCATCTATGTGTTGATAATTCTGCTGGTGTTCTCGAGTCAGTCCAGCTGGTTGCTGGTCTGGCCATCCTGGGGCTAAAACCTCTGACTCATGGGGGCCTGGGCTCGGCTCCCAGAGCACCGTGCTGGCCACTCCCTGCCGGGCCGCCAGGCTGCTGGGATGTCCTCAGTGGGAGGTTAACTTCTCTGTGTCATTTTGTGGGTTCTGGACCTCCAGAGTTTGTTCAGATTCCCCTTTTACATAAATTTGGAAGTGGTGTGGGCATGAGCATCCAAGATTATATCATTAACATTATTAAGAATAAATAAGTTATGGATTATAGAAGAATTACATATTATATATATACATACACACACATTCTATATAGTAGTATGGTGTAGAATTTTTATGAATGATAGTAGGGTATTTGTACCTCAGTTTCTTTATCTGTAAAAGGAGGCTGTTGAATCAGATTATCTGTAAGGCCCCTTCTAGGTGTATTTATGATGTGAAAGAACCACTAAAATGCTATCCAGCTCTAACAACCTCCATAATAACAATAATAAATAGCTCACATCCATATAAATCAATCACCAAGCATTTATTAAGTGCATGTATTAAGAGAGAGCTTTCTGATTACAAAGCACTTTCACATAGATTATCTCATCTGATTCTCCAATTCGCTGACATTGAGAAGTGGCTGCCCTAATGAATGTGGAGTCTTTCAATACCTGGCAGGAAAACAAAGAAAGGATGCAGCCCAGTTAATCTCACCAAAAACTTGTATTAAGGATACTCTCTTTGATATGTGTTCCATACTAAATAATAGGAGCACATTCCACTAAAAAGAAAATTACTCCTCCCCACTCCAAAAAGGAAAGAAAAGGAGAGAAAAGAAAAGAAACCAAAAACAAATGTAGAAGTTTCTGGAGTCAATGTTCAAAGATGGCTTATTTCCTGCTCTCTGTTAATAGGCTAGAGCTATGACCTCTACTGATTTATTTAGCCATTGAGTCCATTAGACTTTTCTTTGGGAAATGGTAGGGAGTGCAAAACACTTCCCCTAAATGAACTGGCCAAATTTGGTAATTAACTGTATGGACTACACACCACATCACAGAAAAGAATAACTAGATGTTGCTAGGCAACCAGTGTTGAAACTATCAACTGATAGCATGCCCTGAGCATCATTGAATTTAAGAGCTGGAAAGGACTTTAGGGATCATCTGATCCAAACCTGAGGGACTAGAGAGGTTAAGTGATGTGTACAAGATGACAAAGCTGGTTAATAACAGAGCCATAGTAAGACTCAGATCTTCAGGATCCCAAACCAGGGCTCCTATTATACCATGCTGACTTCTGAATCTGAGTAAAATGAGATCATAGGTTAAGAATGGGAAAGTACCTTTGAAAGCATCTTATTCAGTTTCCTTCTTATACAGATAAGGAAACTGAGGGTGAGAGACCTCAACTGACATACTTGTTGTCAGAAAACTAGTAGGTGTCAGAGGGAGAATTTGATTCCAGGTCTTTCTTTTTGCCTTTCTTTGTATCCCTGGTGTTTGGCACATAGTAAATACTTCATATATATGCATTCACTGAAGATTTTATATATATATATATATATATATATATATATAGAGAGAGAGAGAGAGAGAGAGAGAGAGAGAGAGAGAGAGAGAGAGAGAGAGAGAGGGAGGGGGAGGGAGAGGGAGGCATATAGTAGGTCCTTAATAAATGCTTATTACTTCCTCTCCCTTCCCTGATTTTCCTGCCTTCCTTCTGGTGTCACCTAAAATTCTACCTTCTACATGAATGCTTCCCTTCCCTTTAAGATTATTCAAAATTTATCCTCTCTCTGTCTCTGTCTCTGTCTCTCTCTCTGTCTCTGTCTCTCTCTCTCTCTCTCTGTCTCTCTCTCTGTGTCTCCTTCCTTCCCTCCCCCTCCATCTCTCTGTTTTGATATAGATATCTTGTTTGTGTGTCATCTCTTCCATTTGACAGTGAGCTCTCGAGAGCTAGGAATTTTTGTTATTATCTTTTTTAGTATCCCAAATGCTTGGCACATAGTAGGCACTTAATACATGCCTGCTGATTGAATGGAAACGTCAGGGAAGATCTATTGTAAATTGGACATTTACCTACCCTTTTAAAAACAGTAAAACAACTAGAGATTTTTTTTAAAGATGGAACTATCCTTGGTGTTTAAGCCATATACATGTACCTAGCATGAGTTACTTTATTTAAACAACCAGACAACTACTTAGCTCTGCATTCAGAGAGTTTATATGGATGACAGAAAGAAGAAATTTTTGAATGAAGGTTTTGGTAGACTAGGGGCCTCTGGACATATAGAAGAGATCATCACGAGATCCTGGGACATGTATGGAGACAAGAGGAAGGAAGAAGGTAAGAGAGGAATTCATAAAGAGAGATGGGAAGACCACTTTGCATACCTTTCAATTTATCTAAAGATTCTCCCATACCAGTAGCTATATCTAAAATAATGATTAGAGCTAAAACTCTTTAATCTGGAAATGCAACAATGGATATTAAGAGGCAAATTCAAGAGTCAGGAAGATATGAGTTGAAGGTTCTTACTACCTATGTGACCTTGTGCAAGTCACTTAACTTCTGTGTGCCTCAGGTTACTCAATAGCAAAATGAGGATAATAATACCTTCTACTTACAGTTTTTGTAACAATCAAGTGAGATAATATTTGTAAAGGGTTTACTACAGTGCCTTACACATAGTAGGTCCTATATAAATGCCAGATGCCATTATTATTCCCACCTGACACTACATTATCTGAGTTTTCCTTCTACCTCTTTCACTGCTCTTTTGCCCCCAGCTTCCTCCTCCTAATTCCAAAATGTGGTATATTTCAAGATTCAATCCTCAGCCATGAAGTTCTTTCATTCTCTCTTGGAAGAGCTATCTATTTCTTTTGCTTCAATTATTATCTCTAGGCAGGTACCTCTTAAATATTACCTGAGCAACCCCATCTGCCCTCTGAAGTTCTACAGGTTGTTTCCTACAGGTGCCTACAGGTTGTTTCCACAGATACATCCTGTCGTCACTTAAAGGTCAAATGACTAAAACTAAGTAGAGGTTCCCTTCCCTCAAACTTGTCAATCTTTCATACTTAGCATTTTCTCTGAGTGACATTCTTCTTCCAGGCTTGAAACATTAGATTAATCTTTGATTCTGCCCTCTCTTTTGCTTACAGTCTTGTCACTCAGCAAGTCTTGTTGATTCTTCCTTTAGAATATCTGTTAAATTATTCTCCTTTTTTCTGTTATAGGCCCTGCTAAATGTTCACTGATTAACTGATGGGTGATTGATTACCTCACATTTGGACAATGGAGATTGTCATCTATTTACCCCAGCCCCCATCTCTCCCTGGTCCCATCGAATCTAGATGTGGTAGCCAGATTAATTTTCCTAAATTAAAATTTTACCATGCAGTCCTGCTCAAAACCTGTCAATTATGACTCATTACTTAAAAGATAAAGTCCTAATTCCTTACTCCCTAATTCAAGACTCTTCACAATCTGATTTCAATTTTCTTTTCCAACTTTCTGTTCCACTTCTCCCCTCTATAAATAATTAGCTCCTTATAACTTATTTTTCTTCTTTTTTTCTGGTCCACACCATGAAAACCATAGTGGAGAGAATGTTGGACTTGGACTCCAAATAGTCTTTGATTCAAATCCTGTTTCTGACATTTACAAGTCAATAAATCTTTCAGTTTCCTTACTTGTAAAATGGAAATAAAATTATACCTGTAATACCTATGTCCTGATATCCTAAAAAGATCAAATGAGACAAAGAGAGAGACTCTTACTGATGTAGGGAAATCATAAATGATAAAACTCTTTCTACCAATGCAGGCCAGCACTTTCTCTGAAACTTCGAGTCATAGCTGCCAAAGGGAACTAAAGAGGTTAAGTCACTTTCATGGAGATACAGTCAGTATTTGTCAAAGATGAGATCCAAACCTAGCTCTTCCTGGTTCAGAATACAGCTCTTTGCCAACCATGCCATTGTCTTTATGTGTAAAATATTTCTTAAAATTTGATAGCTCCATGTAAATGACAATTATTCCTTTCACAAAACTTACAATCGAACAACTCCTGATTCTTGGAATGCCTTTCCTCCTTCACTTTAATTTTCCTACTTCTAGCTCTCATTCAAGAACCAACTCAATTCTCACCTTCTTTGAGTGAGCTTATCTGAATTCCCATGACATTTTTGTATTTATTTCTCTTTGCATTTATCTCATATAGCTAGTTATCTTTTATATGCATATTCCTTATCTCACAAACTAAAGTTCTTAAATGACAAGGAGGGTAAGTGTCAAATATCTTCAAATCCCTCCTCAAACATAATACTACAACTAACACTTTGTAAACACAATTTATTGACTATTTGATGGAAGAGCCTGCACATTGGCTAGCTGTCCTGAGCACTGACAGTATTCAAAATTGCTTTTTTTCCCTTGACACTTTGGGGAAAGCCTCCTAGAAGCTTTATGATGAGCAGTAATCTTTTTCTCTAAAGTTTAACTTGAAATAGGGCAAAGAGAATGTGAGATGAAATGACAGGTCACAGAAAAGGCAGCTAAAGAAAAGCGAAATTAATAGGAAATTACTAAAATTTCTGAACATTGCTATAGCCTATCTGTGCAAGTTCTTGGCTTCTCTAACATGTAATGATACTTTACTATCCTCGAATCTGATATGGTTAATATGGCTTTTTCTTCTAATGATGTGAATCACAACTTACATATGCATGTCCATCCTGTGGAATTCTTATACATGCAGCCTTACAAGCTTGCCACAGAGAATCTACTCGACATGCTGAAAGCTTTCCTCACTTTCTATTGACATTTTGAGGATGTCAGTGGAACATCTGGCCTGTCTACCTGTCATACTTCATCCTCACTATATGGCTAGCCCATCTTTTCCTCTCATACAGTTTCCTAATGACATTGCAAGCATTCTCAATGAAGGTGTTATCTATCATAATACAGGGAGCCTTTTATGAACAATATTCTACAATGGACCAGATCTTAACCACCTTAAGATATCATTGTGTTTATTATTTGTTGAATAAGAAAAAAAGGTTTTTAATTCAATGAAGTAAAATTATATCTTAAGGTGTCTTTTGCAATTTTTTTATTATCTGAAATGTATAATCCAACTCATTCCTACCTTTTCCACTTGTTTCGTTTTAACTCAAAAAAGCTTATATTCCAGTTATGTGTAAGAAATTTAGATTACTAGAATAATAATCGAGGAGTGTTGCATATTGTATAAAATGTTCTCTGTAGATGGATTTAATCAAGAAAACATAGACATGCCTCCCACTTCAGACACTTACTAGCTTCATGACATTGGACATATCACTTAAACACTCTGGGTCTTTGTTTTCCCATCTATAAAATGAGACTATTGAACTTCATGACCTCTGAAGTGCCCTTCTAGCTCTAAATTTATTACTCTATGATATATGAATATGTGTTCACTATAAATATATATTGTAAAGCTATCAATTTAAGAATCTACATTATTACCCATAGTTAACCACTGTGACTCAAGCGAAGCACTAGAAGGGTAAATGACTCCTATATATTATTGGTATTAGAGGTAGTAACTTACTAAGTCTTATATTTTCACATTCAAAACCTACTGATAAACCTTCCATTTCCACTGATATTAAGGCCTGTCTCTCACAGTTGCCTAATCTCATAATCATGCATCTCAGGGTATGTTAATAATCACCCTTTCACTCAACCACAAGCCAAAATTTCCTGGTTTTAAAGGATTAGGAAGAATGGAAATTCTTGGAGACTTCTCAACATGTCATTGTCCCCAAACATACTCATTTGTTTATCATTTTCTTTCTTTGCATCTATAGATTTGGGCTAGGAAGGGAAATGAAGTCTGAAAACTTAAGGATTTTTTTTTAGCTATCAGGAAGTCAGAACTACACTAGAAAGCTCATCAGAAACCTCATTGTTGCTTGTCTAGTTGGAAAACACAAGATTTTGAAGATATGCTACATCAAGCTTGTCAATGATTTTTTTAGTATATTAAAAGGTCTTTTAATGATGAATATTGCTTACTTTTTAGGTGGAATCCACATGGAACATAGGACCATGAAGATTCAAATTGTTACCTCTTTACCACAATGCTTCCATTTCCACTCTCTGGTGATGACCCATCACCAGCTACTACCCTGGGCACTCAAATTGTAAGTTAGGAAACTATTGTTTTTCTAGTAATAACAGATACCTTTTGAATAACCAGAGATACAGTTCTCTTAGATGTCAAGCAAAGTTCCATGGTGCCATGGCCCCTCAGGAAGATCAGAGTCAAAATCAAAACTTAATCACTTAATAGTTATATGATCCTGGGCAAGTCACTTAAGCAGTGTCTACCTCAGTTTCCTTATCTGTAAAATAGGAGTAACAGCACCTACTTTACAGGGTTACTATGAGGGTAAAATCAGATCCTTGTAAAGTGCCTTACAAACCTTGAAGTTCTACATAAATGCTAGCTATAATGATTAATTTTGTTGTTATTGTTATCACATTTCTGTCAGAAAATGGGTAGCATACTTTATCATCAGTCCTTTGGAGTCATGTTTAGTTATTGTAGCAATCACAATTCTTAAATCTTTTTATTTTTATTTTTTTATTTTATTTTTCTCTACAATTTTATAGTCACCATATAAATTATTATTTTGCTCACCTCATTCTGCATTAGTTCATACGATTTTAACAAGTTTCTTTCAGTTCATTACTTTTATCATTCTTATAGCACAATATTTCTTTATATTTATATGCCGTAATTTGCCCAACCATTTCCAATTAGAATAGTAGTAGGAGGAGGAGGAGGAAGAGAAGGAGGAGAAGGAGGAGGAGGAGGAGGAGGAGGAGGAGGAGGAGAAAGAGTAGTAGTAGTAGTAGTAGTAGTTGTTGTTGTTGTAGTAGTAGTGGTAGTAATCATAGTAGTCATAGTAAACATTAATGGAATACTTAGCATTTGCAAGGCACTATGCTAAGTACTTGATAAATATTATCTTATTTAATCTGTATAGCAGTAGTAGGAAGTAGGTGCTATTATTATTCTCATTTTACAGATGAAAAAACTGATGCAAACATTATTATTATAATTGACTTGCCTAGGATCATACAGTTAGTTTCTGATGATTGATTTGAACTCTGAATTTCCTGACTCCAGGTGGGTAGCCTCTTTAGTGCCCCAATAAGCCAGCTCATCTTATTTCATGGTATAAAAAATACTGTTATAAATATTTTAACATATATGGACATTTCTCTTCTTTATTTTATCTTTTTAGAATACTTTCCTAGTAGAAGTATTGCTGAGTTGAAGTATCTGCACATCCTAGTGCCGTTTTTTGCATATAGTTTTAAATTTATTTTCATGAAGATTGAGCTACCTTACTGCTCTACTAATAGTACTTTAGTGGGCTTTTCCTCCTAAATCTCTTCCAACCATTGTCATTTTTCTTCTTTCTTTTCTGTCATCTTCAACAATATGATGAATGTGAGGTAGTGTAATGGCAAGCAAAGTAGTACCTAGTGCCTTGTTTCAGTTACTTAAGTATTTAACACCTTGTTTGAGTTCAAGTGTCTTTGAGCCTTGCCCCATTTATATCAAGTCTTTTTTGGGAAACAGAACTTGTGAATCCCACAGTGAGATGCACAGAACTGAGAAGAGAGCACTTGTGGTGGCAGAATTGAAAAGGGAACTTTGTGGCAACCAGGTGCTCTGTCTTTTCTCTTTGTGTTGATTTTTGTTCGTGATACTTAGTACAGAAGCCCTGGGACCTTACTGGAAGCCCTGAAAGAGTATTTTCTTGTTGTCTGTTTGTAGAAGTTCTGGAGGAGGGATTTGGAGGTCCTGGAAATGTACTGACGAGTTATGTTGAGTTCTCAGACCTTGTATGTGGGTCTGTGTTAATTTCACAGGCAGATAGTGAATTGATGATGGTGCTGGCAATGTGCATGAATGTTGTTTTGACTCTGTTAAGCTTTGTCTTCCCAGAAACCGAAACCGTGAAGGACTTGAGATGGACTGGACACTGTTAGCTTCAATATGGAACAGGAACTAGACAAAGAACTGGATGAGGAGCTGAGAGCTGCCTACCTTTGAATCCAGGTGAGAGTTGAGTAGATTCAGGCAGGAGCTGGGACCATGGAAGAGGAACTATGGTATCTGAGAGCCAGCCTTGGATCAAGATGAAAAAGACCAAGATGCTTTTTTGAAGGGGGGAAGGCAGAGCCATTGGGGTTAAGTGACTTGCCCAAGGTCACATAGCTAGTTTTTTGTGTGTGTGTATGTGTGTGTGTGTGTGTGTGTGTGTGTGTGTGTGTGTATGTGTGTGTGTGTAGGTGTGTGTGTTGTGTCTGAGGCTGGATTTGAACTCAGGTCCTCCTGCCTCCAGGGCTGGTGCTCTATTCACTGTGCCATCTAGCCACCCCATTGACTTGATTTTCTAAAGGAATTTTGTTATTTGTTTTTCATTCTATAAAGTGATCTTTTGGTGGTTTGATATGGCAATGAATAAGTCCACTATAAAAAGCTTTGTTTTAATTAGGCCACATAGTAACGCCAATTTTAGTAAACTTTCTGGGTAAGACATTTAACCAAATGTACATACACTTAATAGTCTAGCTTTAAGTTCTACAGTATTCTCAGCTCTCTGTATTTGTATACCTCTATAACTAATCTATTGGTTGGCACCTTGACCTAACAGCAATTTTTCAAGAATAGCAACACGCTTCTTATTTCCATTTTATGACTCGGATTATCCTACATGGTCCTAAAAAGTGTTCCTTTTTCCTACTTTGAATATACCTTTGCCAGCTCTGATGAATTTCTATTCCATGTTCAATTGTTATTTTCAAAGTTCCCACAATAGAAAATAAATCCATATAAAACAATTCTCATATTGATTATCATCTCAATCATTTCCCTGCCATCTTTGAGACTCCACTTTATCATTTCTATCTCACCTTACAAGGTTATTTTGCAATCCTATTGTACCCCAAGGGATCTTTTGTAGGTGAAAATGCTTTCCATTATCCATCATTCAATTCTTTAAGCCCCTTAAAATGATCAATAGGCATTTTTATGTTATCAATATCTAGGAGAGGTTACAGGATTTGAAAAATCTGAAGAAATGGCTATAATATCTGACCTATATTAAATGGAAAACCCAGACTGATGGGTATAAGATAGGCCAATTAAAATGTGGTTTTCAAAACATACTTCATTAAATGGTAATAGAACCTGGTTTATAGTGGACTGTGTTGTATAAGCAAACATCAAGAAAATTTTGGTCACTATCACTGGTACAGCTAACACAAACTATAACATTCTTATTGTGTGTGTGTATATATATATATATATATATGTATATGTATATGTATGTATTTGCATATATAAGCTTAAGAAAGAGTTTCATAAATTAAAAATATACAGAATAATGCAAACATGGTTAATAATGTTATTATGTTGAAGGTTTTAGGAGATTCATTCTAATGATCCCAGAAGAAGGAGGAAATTTTGCATATTACTTATAAGTAAATGGATTCTTTGCATATTTCAATGAACTCCTTTTCTAATACATCACAACCTTACTTGAATCTCTCATTAGATCTCCCTGAGACTACTACAACAGCCTCCTAATTTTGTCCCCATCTTATTTTTTCTCCTACTCCAATCCATCCTCTTCACAAAATGGTCAAAATGATTTTCTTTAAGTGCATTTCTGTCCAAGTCTTTCCCTTACTCAATGAACTCCAGGGGTTTCTTATTGTGTCTAGGTTAAAACTTAAAATCTTCATCTTTGCTTTTCAAAACCTTTCATAACCTGGCCCCCGTTTTTCTTTCCACTTTCATCATACACACAGAGACAGACAGATAGACACACACACACATATGTACACACACAAATTTATTTTTTACTTAATAATACATTTTTTCAATTACATGTAAAGAAAGTTTTCAAAATCAGTTTTTGTAAGATTTTGAGTTCTAAATTTTTCTCTCTTCCTTCCCTCACCCTTCCCCAAGATAGCAAACAATCTAATATAGGTTATACATGTGCAATCATGTTAAACATATTTCAACATTAGTCATGTTGTGAAAGAAGAAAGAAAACAAAAGAGAAAAACCAGAAGAAAAAAACAAAAAGAAAAAAAGTGAAAAAGTATGCTTTCATCTGCCTTCAGACTCCATAGTTATTCCTTTGGATGTGGATATCATTTTTCATCATGAGACCTTTGGAATTGTCTTGGATCACTGTATTACTCAGAAGAGCTAAGTCTCTCATAGTTGATCATCACATAATGTTGCTGTTACTGTGCACAACGTTCTTTTGGTTCTGCTCACTTTACTCAACATCAGTTCATATAAGTCTTTCCAGGATTTTTCTGAAATGTGCCTGCTCATCATTTCTTATAGAACAATACTATTCCATTACATTTATATACCACAACTTCTTCAGCCATTCCCCAACTGATAGGTATCCCCCCAGTTTCTAATTCTTTGACACCACCAATTTTTTTTCTGTTTTTTAAATCTATTTCTAGATTTCTATAAATTCTTTAAATTTTGTTGTATATGTGGATCCTTCCCCCCCCTTTTAAGCCTTTATTATATATTACCTTAGTTCTTATACACTGTGATTCAGTCAACTTGACCTCTCTCTCTTTCTCACACCCAACACTTGCACTCCTATCTTTCTGCATTGGCTCTCTGGCATTACAGGAAAGTACTCCTTCCTTAACTCTGCATCACAGAATCTCTTACTTCCTTCAGTACTCAGCTCAAATACAACCTTCTATATGAAGTTTTTCCTTATCTTCTGTTCTGCTATACCCTTCAATAATTTTGTATTTATCTTGATCTATTTAAATGTATGATTTGTATATTATTTTCTCAAAAAGAATATAAATTCCTTAAGAAGGGATGGTTTTGTTTTCTGAATTTGTACTTCAGTGTCTAGTTCAATGGATTCATAATAAAATTGATAATAGAGTATTGAATATGGACTTAGAAATCATTTTTCTGATGCTAGCTATGTAACCATAGGCCAGTGTTTGAAGATACTCAGTTTCCTTATGAATAAAATGAGGTTAGACTAAAGGAATCTTAAAGGAACCTCCCAGTTCTAAATTTTCATAAGCAAAGTATTTGAAAAAATATTATCATCTTAAGTACATTAAACCTCCACAATGGAATCTTATTTTCAAGGTTCCTCTAATTAGCAACTCCTTTCTTGATTCTATTTTTTTCTTCCGAATTGGACAAGGGGAAACTTTCACTAGCTACTAAGTAAATGATCATACATTCCTCATGAGAGGAGTTAAATTAATTAAGTTTTTACTTTATTATGTGTGTAATTAACTACATTTTTGGCCTGGCAGCAAAAAGAAAAAAAAAAAGTAAAAAAATGCGATGTAAATTACTTAAGGAAAAAAAAACCCAAACCAAAAGCAAACAAAAAACTTCTTTACACAGAATGTACACATATTTCGTCTCAGGCTATCTTAAAATGTGGGTTAATTAGGGAATGTTTCATTCCTACTATTAGCGTATACATAACAATATATTTGAAACAACTATTGCATCTTCTCAGTGCAGTAATAATTCTACAGTCTGAAGCACAGCAGATAGAGGGAAGTTAATTTTCTCTTCAAAACAGCAAGATGGGCCTACTTTCTCTGCTGAGTCTGGAAGAGGATGGACAATATATGCTAAGAGGCTGTTATCAGATATCACTGATTATGGAAGAAGACCAAAGGAAAATCTAGCCAGTCAGTTTTATTGTTACTCAAAATTCCTACGAGCAAGCTGGTTTTCTGTTTTGAGTTTGGAGAAAAAGAGAAAGACAGTAACATTGTCAGAGCCCCTCATAACACCTAGTAAATTAGATTTTTTTTTTTGAGGGCAATTAGGGTTAAGTTACTTGCCCAATGTCACATGGCTAGGTTTTTTTTTTGTTTGTTTTTGTTGTTGCTGTGTGTGTGTGTGTGTGTGTGTGTGTGTGTGTGTGTGTGTGTGTGTGGTAAGTGTCTGAAGCCAGATCCAAAATCAGGTCCTCCTGACTCTGGGGCCAGCACTCTACTCACTGCGCCACCTAGCTTCCCCCATTAAATTAGATTTTAATAAACAAGGTCATCTCAACTGGCAAGATTACTTAGTAATTTAAATATGAACATTTGCATTGAAGTTTAGTTTATAAAAATTAAAATGCATTTAAATCCACTCCCTGTAATGGCAAGGAAAACAGAATTTTTTTTTTTTTTTTCTGGATTGAATTTTAGCCGATCAAGTGTGTTTGAGCCTCTTCTTTGATTGTCAAGAGTCTTTGATTGGAAACAATATACATTGTATTGCCCTTAATATGCCTAAGGAAGTTTGAAGATCTTCCCTGCCCCAAAATAGGCACAATACAATCACATGGGAGATCATGGTGGAAGGATCTTGGAAAAAGAATGGAACAGGAAGGAGCAGATAAAAGTGTGAGCAGGGCTGGGAGCAGGCAGAACTGAGAGAGAGAATGTTTGTGATGTTGGCACTCTGTTGGTCTGTGTTACTTTCTCAGACAGAAGTACTGTCTGTTGTTCTGTATTGGTTTCACAAACAGTGAATTGAGACGATAGCACTCATGATATGTGTAAATATTGTTGTAGCCCTGTTAAGCTTTGTTTTCCTAGAAACAGAAACTGCAAAGATCTTGGAGTGGAACAGTCCCCATGAACTGAGACAAGAATAGAAGCAAAGAGCTGCCTACATGTGAATCCAGGCAAGAGTTGGGAGTAGTCAGTCCATGGAGAAGGAACTGTGGGATTTAGAAACCAGCTTCCAATCAAAATGAAAAAGGACTTTATTTTGGGTAGTCTGTATTGACTAATGAGATTTGTAACTTACTGTGACCTAGGAGTGGATGGTGTTTATACTTTCTGCTACCCCTTAAGGATGATTGGCTTAAGGATGATTGGAAGTCAACCTCTAGTCAAGATGAGGAAAGACTTTACTCTGATACTCTGTATTGACTTAGGAGATTGTAATTACTATGACCTACAAAGGGATGTATTGCTGAATAAACAGAGAGTTCATTACACTATGCAATTAGACCCCTAAGGTTAACCATTTACAGCAGCAGTCCTCAGGAGAACTGCTCATGATTGGCTTTCTACTCCCTAAAAGAGAGGTATTGGAAATTTATCATTGTTAATTGACAAGAAGTCAGGACCAACAACAGAAAGAATGAGTGGCCTGAACTTTTAGAGCTAAGCAAATCTAAAACAATACAAAATCAGATCAAGATAAATTCAATCTAATATCAGTCTCATGGACACTATCCTGGATACAAGAGATTGTGAAATCTTGAGAACCCACATTTCTCCAAAGAAATTGCCAGGCATCAAATCTGGAGAAAGGCTTTGGCTCTTATAGTCTCTTTTGTCTCTAAAGGACATAAGATAGCTAACTGCCAGTTGAAAGCAGGAATAGAAGAGGGTCCTATAAGTTAGACAGTCTCTTAGATATTTCAGGGACTTGAAATGATCAAAATGTTGACTGTAAGTCAACTGTAAGTTGGAATGTAAGTCTAAACTTGACCTGGATGTTCTTTCATTTCTGGGAAATCAAAATAAAAAGTTCTCCAGCCCAGTGTTAATGTCTTGCAATTTCTTAAGAGGCAGTGTAGTACAGTGGATGGAGAACAAGCTTTAGTGTTAGGAAGACCTAAATCCAAGTACTTCTTCTGGGACTTCTTCTCAGAATGAAGCAAAACTTACTTTCTGCAAATCAATTAATCTCTAAGTGCCCTAGGCATCTTTCCAAGACAGTAAAATTTAGGGCAGACATCAATTCATCTTGCTAAAGGAATTTTCCTCACTTGAAGTGCCCCAAACCAATGAAATTACAAGTCCCATCTAATTTCCTTTCTCTTATATCACAGCTTTGTTCCCTAGAATTAAATGGAGTAAAGAGAAAATAAAAAGGTAGAACACATTGCTTAAGATAATATAGATTTGATGGTTTGCATTCTGGTGCCTATTTGCAATGCAAAACTTTGATTTGAATTTTGCTGGATGAGGATAATGGAAGTATTACCTTTTAGGTCATCTTGGCATAGACAAGAACTTCTTAGATTTATAGAGTTTTGTGAAATCATTGTTGCTATTGTTTTTTCTTTCTTTCTTAATGATAAGGTGAGAGTAGGTACTAGACAGAAACATCCTTGGAAAGTCAAGAGTAGATATTGGTAAATTCTATAAATATTATATCCTTATGTGTAGTTTAGGATGGAGGTTATCCCAAGTGAATTCATTTGTAATCCTATAACGGAGAGAATAAGAGCAAAGAAAAACAAGGGGCTTTAGATTATATTATCATTTTTTCTACCTTGGCATAGAGGTGTTGCTGGAGGATAACTAGAACATGGTGGGTATGCTTTTACTAGTCACAAGGTTAAAAGGAAAAGGTTCTAGTAACCTACCACATATCTACCTGAGAAGTAATGATATTGTAATGATAATGATAATCTGTCCAGAGTAAGTAATGATGCTGGTATGTAAAAGAAGAGAAAATGGCCAAATTGGATTACCAAATATTTGATGTGGCCATGTTGAGTGCTAAAAGGACATATTCAACCCTGAATAGATACTGTTGATCCTATCTCCACATCTCATATACCCTTCTTCACACTCTAAACAAAGGCAGGGTAACCACTTGTTGGTGAGGTTGGAACTAGTCTTTGCAAGAAAGGGGAAGCTGGTTATCTTGTGTTACTTAAGTATGGACTCATTATTTGACATAAAATATGAACTCTCCTAATTCTACCTTATGGCTTATAAGTACAAATAAATATTCTAAACATAGCCCAAAATGATTGAGGCAGCATGAGAAAGAGTACTGGATTTGAAATTAGAGGAGGTGAGTTCAAATCCTTCCTCTACCATTTACCTACCTTTGTGATCTTAAATGAGTCCTTTTACCTTTATAAGCCTCAGTTTCCTCATCTGCAAAATGAGAGGGTTCAACTATGTGGTCTCTGAAGTTTCTTCTAGTTCTGAGCTTGCTTATGTTTCAATGACATGCTTATATGTGGCCTCTTTTGACAAATACTTGAGGTTTTAGTAGGCACAAAGGCACTGTGCTAGATACCATTGCAATAAGGTATAAGGCAACTAGGTCATATAAGCCTTGGCATAAATGACTATATACTTATTATCATATTACACACTAAAATACATATTTATATTAACCTTTCTTTTTATGTTAAAGTTTTTCTCTGTTTCCTTTTGTGAAAGAAGCTTATATTTCTTAGACCCTTTCTTCTTCCCTATCCAATATTCAAACTCTAGACAATTAATTTGCTAAAAGTAAAGTTTTCCTTTTAAATTCTCCTATTTCACTTACAAGTCTCTCTTCTTAATTCCTTTCATTAACCTCATATCCATTCAAATAGCTATAAGCATTCTTAAGGGAATTAGGACTTTAATTATAATGAGTTAAACAATATCAGATTAATGTAAATTGGAAATATAAATTATAATGCATGTGACTAAAAATGTACACAATTTACCTACTTTTATCATAGCATCAGAAGTGAGAATATTCTAATAGCTCATTTGATTAAAAGTATATTTGTCATTTACTTAAGAAGCATTTATGAAGTATTAACAATATGCCTTGCACTGGAATGTAAAGAAATGCAAAAATTAACCTCTTCTTTCAAGAAGTTCACATTCTAATGGGAGAGATAACACGTAAATATTTAGGTATATTCAAGATATGGACATAGTAGATGGGCACTAATATCATAGGGAAAGGCATTAACAGCTGAGGGGACAGAAAGAATCTCCCACAGCAGTGGGAATTGAGTTGAATCTCAAAGACAGTCAGGGAAACTAAGAGATGGAGATGAGGAGGGAAGTCATTTCAGATAAGGAGAAGACAACCAGTAAAAAGTCCGGGAAACAGAAGATAGAGCGTCATGTGTGACAAACACCTAGGAGATGAGTGCAGCTGGGTTACAAAATTCATGGAACAGAATATAACTGGGAAGGTAGGAAGGTGGTCAGGTTACAAAGATCTGTAAATGCTAGAGGATTTAATATTTGATTTTAGAGGTGATACAGAGCAACTTCAATTTACTGAGTGAGAATGTTGATATGGTTAGATCCGCACCAGATTTGAGAAAAGAATATCAATCAGAAGACTACTGCAATAATGCAAATAAAAGGTGAAGAGGGACTGTGCTGGGATGATAGTTTTTTGAGTGGAAAGAAGGGGAAATACATAGAAAATTTGTGAAGGTAAAAAAACGCCCACAAAACTCCTTAAGATGAAGTAATGGAATATGAATGAAAGCACAGTCCAAACTTGCTATAAAGTTGGAAGCAAGGGTAACTGGAAAGATGGTGGTATTACTAACAAAAATAATTAAGTTAGAAAGAGGAGACAGTTCTGTTTTGCTCACAGATAAATTAATGGGTTTACCTGAGATCACATAGCTATTAAGTATCAGAAGTTGGATCTGAATCCATATACTTTGGACTTCAATTCTTGTGCTCTAAACCCACTGCATATTTTGACTTAAAATCCAGCCTCAGACACTTACTAGCTGTATGACCCTGGGCAAGTCACTTAATGTCTACATGTTTTAATCCACTTGAGAAGAAGTGGCAAACTATTGCAGTCTCTTTGCAAAAAAAAAAAAATTCCATGGATATGGAATTCTAATGGAATATTAGATTCATGGGGTCATGAAGAGTCAGATACAAATGAACAACAAAAATGACAACTATCAGTCTTTAGGCATCTTTATGACATTTTATAACTCAATTCTCTGAGATCTTCTGTTAAATATCCATCAATGGTAATCTGAGCACTAAATGCTCTGTAGTAGGAAGCTTTGCCCCGAGCAGCAGATGCTTGTTTGTAGTACTAGAGGAACCATCATTTTAAATGATGACCAGATCTTCTCTCTTTTAGCAACACTGCAGTAGAATTCCAAATGATGGAAAAAAATACTTGGCAAGTACAAATGAGTGCCTACCTGAAACGATAACAGATGCCAGGATCATGGCATACCATATGCAGGATAATCTATGTTGTTTCCTTTATACAGATTATCTACTCTCATGTCAAAATGTGTGAATACATACAACTATTATAAATGATCAGTTGCTGAAATGTTTTACTTCATTAATTATCTTCAAACATTTGGATAATCTGCCACTAAATTATGAGCCAAATTGTTTTCTTAGAGGGAGTTTACACTGAAAGTTCAAAGTGCTTTGGAACAAATGTTCAAAATCTAAGAAAGACAGCTTGAGTTTTTGTTTCTTAGCTTTACCAGTGGCTTCTATGATTTTATGTTATCTGAGTAAGGCAGATTAATTTACATGAGAAATAACAGCAAAAAGGAATTGGGTGTGCCAAAATTCCAGAATGTCTCTTGTGTAAGTCAGAGTTCCTTTCTCTTATGAGTACTTGACTCAGCTTTTTGCAAATTTGAGGATAAGGTAATCACTCTTAACCTTAGATCTATCTGTAAGAAGATCTTCAGGATCTGTATAATATATCTGACAGAGGTTTGATAAATACCATCTTTGTGGGCCATATGTTATGACTTGTATCTCTTGCTATTTGATATACATGTTATAAAACAATATAAGTATAAGTTAATAGGTAAATAGTAGAGTAGGTTAAAATTATGAGAATCATTCTCTGGCTCTTAGAAGTCAGACAGAAACTATAGAGAGCTGCATGCAGCATAAGAACACAGATCTGAGAATCTGAAGGCCTGGACTCCAGCCTGACTTTTGCTACCAACTAGCTGTGTAACTCCTGGCAAGTCAGTTAACTACTAAGAGTTGATTTCCTCCTATCTAAAATAGAGACAATAAGATTCTATTGGGCTATTGGATAATTATAAGGATAATAAATGTGAAAATATCTTAAAGAAGTAAAGTGCTATCAAAATCTGTGTTCATTATTATGAATCAACAAACTGATAAATATTAATTATCTAATTCAATATCAAGACAAATTTTATTCCCCCTCCTATAAATTTTACTTGGAAAGACCTCTTATCAACAGGACATAATTTTCTTCCTTTTTAGGTTCCTAAGGATTGAAGCACATCTATTAGTCAGTCAAAGAATTCCTGGGTACATGTCTCAAAGGTGAGCTTCATCAGGGAGGCAATGAATTTCCACGGGATTAAGAGACTCATTTTTTCAGAGAGACCCAAGAGAAGGTTCTGATTCTACCTACTTGCTTACTCTCACCCAATTATCCTCCCACCAACTCCACAGCACACCTTAAGACTATCCAAATCTTAGCTCCTGAAACCCACATATATTATCAGCATTTTTATATATCACCAATATAGCCCTGAAAGAAGAGATAGTAAGAGATAGTTCATTTGAAATAACCAGATTATACCTTCCAAGGCAAATGTAGGAACTATTTAAACATCATTATAAAATACTTTTTATACAAATAAAATAAGATTGAAATAATTGGAGGAATATTAATTGCTCATAGGTAAGCCAAATCAATACAGTAAAAAAGACAATTCTATCTAATCTATTCATTTTATGCTATCCCAAATTAAACTATCAAAACTTATTTTATTGAACTAGAAAAAAATAACAAAATTCATTTGAAAGAATGAAAGATTTAAGACTATAAAAGGAATTAATTGAAAAAAATATA
This sequence comes from Gymnobelideus leadbeateri, assembly GCA_011680675.1. Classification (NCBI taxonomy): domain Eukaryota; kingdom Metazoa; phylum Chordata; class Mammalia; order Diprotodontia; family Petauridae; genus Gymnobelideus; species Gymnobelideus leadbeateri. Next base: position 41,195 of record WOXC01003089.1, on the reverse strand, counting down.
TGAAGGCAGGTGGTTAAATAGTACCAGATCTTAAACTAATTATAAAATGAAAATTATCAAAACTATCTGCTACTGGCTAAGAAACAGAATGGTGGATCAGTGGAATAGAGAAGGTATATAATATACAATAATAAATTACTATATGTATTGTATAAATGTAAATATTTAAGCTTTTGGGATAAGAATTTACTATGTGGGAAAAGAAAAAATGGTTGAGAAAACTGGAAAGCAGTCCAGCAGAAACTAAATATAGGTATTATAACATGTACCAAGATAAGATCAAAATTGATAAGTGACCTAGATATAAAGGGATGTATCATAAGTAAATTAGAAGAATATGGAATATTTTACCTCTCAGATTTATAGAGAGAAGAATTTATGAATAAACGAGGGAAAGAGAGCATTGTGGGATATAAAATGAATAATTTTGGTTATATTAAATTAAATTTTTTATACAAATAAAACCAATGTAGCTAAGATCAGAAGGGAAGCAAAAAACTGGGAAAAATTTAGAGACAGTTTCTCAGATAAAGGCTTCATAGCTCAAATATATAGAGAGCTGAGTTAAATTTATAAGAATATGCATCATTCACCAATTAAGAAATGCTTAAAGGATATAACCAGGCAGCTTCTAGAAGAAGAAATCAAAGCTACAAATAGTCATATTAAAAATGTTTCTTGACATGCCTAGGACAAAGTAAGAGGTTAGTGTCCTATGGACTTTGGGACCTGTATTTGGGGAATGCGTCAGCTCCCTCCCCTGGGGGCTAGAAGCCGCTGAGGAGACACGCCATTTTGTAGTTTTCAGAGGCATTTCTGGCTCCCAGCCTACAAATCGTGGGGAGATCCAGCGATCAGTCTTGGGGGGTAATCGCTCTTGCTTTAGCCTCCCTGGATCTGGATTGTGATCTAGGGTGGAAGTTGTGGGTGGGTTTACAGCTTACCAGAAACAGAAGTTGCCCCCCACACGTTCGGGACGAAAATTCCTCTAGCTGGCCTTAAAGCCATAGTGTGGCAACAAGCCCAAAAGTCAAGCAATTAAGTGGCAACATGCCAAGGCAAAGGAAACAGAAAAATGCAACCCTAGACTCCTATTTTGGGGGCATAGAGCGGGAAAAGGACTGTGAGGTCAGAAGTCCTGCTCCAAAAGCCCCAGGGGAAAACATGAACGGGTTGCAGGCCATAGAGGACCTTAAGAAGGACTTTAAAAATCAAATAAGAGAAGTGGAGGAAAAATTAGAAAGAGAAATGAGAAGGATGCAGGAAAAGTATGAAATGAGGGTCAACAGCCTGACTGAGGAAAACAACACCTTAAAAAATAGACTAACTCAAATGGCAAAGGAGGCCCAAAAGGGCAATGAGGAGAAGAATGCCTTAAAAAGTCGAATTTGCCAGATGGAAAAAGAATCTCAAAAGTTCACTGAGGAGATTCATTCCTTCAGAGTTAGACTGGAGCAAATGGAAGCTAGTGACTTTATGAGAAATCAAGATGCTGTTAAGCAGATCCAAACAAATGAAAGATTAGAAGGCAATGTGAAATATCTCATGGGAAAAACCACTGACCTGGAAAATAGATCCAGGAGAGACAATTTAAAAATTATTGGACTACCTGAAAGCCATGATCAAAGAAAGAACCTAGAAATCACCCTTCAAGAAATTCTCAAGGAAAATTGCCCTGATGTTTTAGATCCAGAGGGCAAAATAGAGGTTGAAAGAATCCACCGATCACCTCCTGAAAAAGATCCCAAAAAGAAAACTCCCAGGAATATTATAGCCAGGTTCCAGAATCCCCAGATCAAGGAGAAAATACTACAAGCAGCCAGGAAGAAACAATTTCAATATTGTGGAAACACAATCAGAATAGCCCAGGACCTGGCAGCTTCTACACTGAGGGATTGAAGGGCATGGAATATGATATTCCAGAGGGCAAAAGAACTGGGAATGAACCCAAGGGTCACCTACCCAGCAAAACTGAGTATTTTGTTTCAGGGGAAAATATGGTCATTCAGTGGAATAGAGGACTTTCAAGCATTCTTGAGGAAAAAAACAGAGTTGAATAGAAAATTTGACATCCAGATGCAAGAAGTAAGAGATGCCTGAGAAGGTAATCAGGGAAAAGAAATCAAAAGGAACTTATCAAAGTTGAACTATTTACATTCCTATATGGAAAAGGAATATCTGTGACTGATGATATCTTTCTCCCTATGAAAATAATGGAAGAAGAGGGTGTAGTCATATGAATACATATGTGAATGTGTGTGTATATGGTTGCAGTTATATATGGATGGAGGGCATGGGTTGAATTTGTTGGGAAGGGAGAATACTCAAGGGATGAAGTTGTGAGGTAAGAGAGGAGAGTGGCAGGAGGAGATGGGGAGAGACATGGTGGGGTAAACTATCTCATGTAGGGGAAGTGGTTGCAAAGGAGGGGGAGAGTAAGGAAGGCTAAAAAGGCAAAACCACATTCACATTGAATTTGGTTCAGGGAGAAAATGACATACATACTAAATGGGATATCTCAACCTGCAGCAGGATGGGGGGAAGGGGGATGAGAGGAGGGATGATGGAAGGGAGGGCATCCTTGGGGTGAGGGGAGGTTGGAAGTACCCACTATAGAAGAGGGACAGGATCATGTGGGGAATGGACCAGGTGGGGGGTGGGATGAGTGGGAGGGAATTATAAGCAGCCTTGTACAATATATCTACCATGATAATGTTTTGCATGGCTAGACATGTACAACATATACTGAATTGCTTATCTCCCAAGAGGGAATGGGTGACAGGGGAGGAAGGAAATGGATTTGAAATTCGAGGCCGTAACATTAAATGTTTCAAATATATATATGAATACTATTATTAATGCTCTTTTGCCTGTAATTGGGAGATGAGATGTGCAGGCATTGGGACACAAAGATTCATCTTCCTCTAATGGAAGAGTCGATGGGGGTGTGGGAGAGGGTATGGGAGAGAGAAGATTGGAGGAAGCGATATCTTGTGGGACTGCTATTCAGGGAGGTTGGGTAGGGGAATAATGGGGGGAAAATGATTGTAACTCAAAATCTGGCGGAAATGAATGATGTAAAACAAGTTAATAAAGCATTTGTTTGTTTAAAAAAAAGAAAAAAAAGAAAAAAATGGTTCTTAATGATTGGGGAAATGCAAATTAAAACAACTTTGAGGTACCATTTTATACCTATTAGTTTGGCTTAAATGATAGAAAGGGAAAATGACAAATGATGGGTGTGTGTGTGTGTGTGTGTGTGTGTGTGTGTAAAAGTTGGTAGACTATAGATTGTTGTCAAAACTGTGAACTAATCCAGCCATGTTGGAGAACAATCTGGAATTATACCCAAAGAATTATAAAACTCTGTATACCCCATAACCCAGTAATACTACTGTAAGGTCTGATACCCAAGGGGATCAGGGGAAAAGGGAAAGAACCTATATGTTCTATATATTTATAGTAGCTCTCTTTGTGGTGGCAAAGAATTGGAAATTGGAGGGATGCCCATCAATTGGGGGACAGTTAAACAAGTTGTGGTATACAATTGTGAAGGAATAGTATTTCACTGTAGGAAATGATGAGTAGGTTGATTTTTAGAAAAAAAAAACATGGAAGGACTTGCATGAAATAATGAAGAGAGAAATGAGTAGAACCAAGAGAAGATGATTGTATACACTAAAAATAGTATTATTTGAAGAGTAACTTTGAATGATTGAGCTATCCTAAGTAATATTAATATTCAAATCAACTAAAAGTACTTAGAAAGAAAGATGCTATTTACTTTCAGAGAAAAAAAAACATATATGGAAAACATTGTTTGATTTCACATCTGTATATCTGTGTCAAATGTTGGCCTTCTCTAGTATGGGGATGGAAGAGAGGGAGGGAAATAGTGTGGAACTCAAATTGTAACAGTAAAAAAATATTAAATTAAAAGAAGAATGAGTCATTCCTCAATTGATAAATGGTCAGATGATATGAACAAATAGTTCTCAAAGGAAGAAATGCCAGTTCTCTATAGCCATATAACAACAAGCTACAAATCACTAATAATTACAGATATGCAAATTGAAATAAATTAAAGCAATTCCAACTCATTCATAACCATGAGACTGGAAAAAGCTACAAAAAATAAAAAAGGATAAATATTGGGGGTGCTACAAAGAAATAGGCACACTAGTGCATTGTTAAGGGCCATGAAATGGCACAGCCATCCTCAAAAGCAATTTGAACATCCCCCCCCTAAGTTTCTAATTGGTACATTCCATTTGCCCTAGTGACAGGGCAAAAAAATCAAAGAAATAGTAAGAGGTCTTACATATATATATATATATATATATATATATATATATATATATGTAAAACATTTGTAGCAGATCTTTTTGTCATGGCAAAGAACTGAAACTAAAGAGTTATACATAGAATGGTGAATGACTGAATAAATTATGATGTCTGAATGTAATGGAATGCTACTGTACTGAAAGAAAATAATAGACCGTTTCAGAGAAATCTGGAAAAATAACATACTGTGTAGTAAGTAGAGCCAGGAAAACAATTTATACTGTAGCAACAACATTATAAAATAAACAGTCTTTAAGGACTTAAGAACTTTGATGTGTGCAATGAATAGCTATTTTCAAGAGACAGAGGAAGAAGAATATTACCCACGTTCTAACAGTGTAGTGATAGATATAAATATGCTCAATGGGACACCATTTTTGGACATGGCTGAAATGGGAATGTGTTTTGTTTGACTCCGCATATTTATTACAAGGGTTTTATTTTTCTTTCTTGGTGTGGGGTGTGGGTAGAGAGAAAAAATAAATACTGAATAGCTTTTTTTAAGTAACACTAACAATATAAATAAAACATTCTAAAATATTAAAGCCTTTGCTTTGTTTTCCTTTTCCATGGAGAGAGAAAAAACAAGTACTTAAATGAAAATAAGATAAAATAAAGTCCACAAGGCCCCACCTGTCTGGATCTCAAACTCAGACTTTGGGTCCAGGTCCACATTGCTTTTCTCAAAGGCACAGAAACACTCTCACTTGGAAGGTCCCCCAACATTCTGCTTTCAGAAGATCTCTGAATAGGACAATTCTTTTTCTGGCACAAAGCCAAGTTCAATTAAATTCAATATGTACTTAAAAGCCTATATATAAGTTGCTACAATGTGTGGTAAAAAGGATACAAAAAAGGGGAAAAAAATCAAGTCTCCACCCTCAAGGAACTCATACTAGAACTCCTACTGCATTTAGACTTTCCAAGTAGCATTCAAAATAGTTTTTACTGCTTCCTTCAAAAATGTAACTGAAACTTACTGAGGACTCTAAACCCTTCAACTTTCTTTATAACTCCTTGTGAACTTATAACTCCAGTGAACTATCTATGTTTCCAGGTCAAAATGCTTTTTTTTTTAAATAATAAATACAGTTTGAACATTTCTATGTCTAACACCAAATTATGGTATGCCAGCCACACCCACTCACAATTCTTTTGTGCTTTGGAGTAAAGTTTAAGACTTTTATTAACATACATGCTTAAATGTTTCTCTGTATCCGGGCAAAACCAATGATCCCATTTGCTGGTAAATGCATTACTCTTTAAGTGGAACCAGTTGTTGCATATGGATTTCTTAATCACTGGGGATATTTGGAATGAATGGAAATTTTTACTGACTACTTGAGGCATTTGATTTATTGCTTGGAGTAAACTGTGGTCAAAAATGTGCATGCACAAGAGCTTAGGGTCAATGGAAAGGGGAAGAATTAATTTCGTAAGGTTTGCATCTTCCTCTCCCTCTTCTAACAAGTAGAGAGAATAAGTGAGTTAGAAAATTATATTTAGAAATGGAATTTAATTTGGTCACTGAACATTAAGCCAATGCTGCATCTAATCATGTGATCCTTCCTGAAACTTTAATCATGCTCAGGGAGAATTATGAAGAACAAACTAATCCAGAGTTTATTTTAAAAATAAATAAGCTATAACTTGGCTGTGATTCAAGCTTCCCTTTTACCAGGAAAGGAAAAAAAATAGATGTTTGACTTTGGGAAGGTTAAGTCTATCTTTCTCCAAATCCAAAGCAACTCCTATAAACAGTAGCTTTCAGATTTATGGCATGAATTTTTTGGATCTTTAGGAGACAAAAAGAGACAGAATGAAGGAGGTAGAATAACTCCAGAGCATGTATTAAGAAAAGAGTTGCTATCAGAGATTGAGCTATAGTGGTAGGATCCCCTACTTTACGCTCCTTCCCCTTTCTTTCTTTCCCTGTCTATATATACTATACACTGGGAAGAGACAACAAGAAAGGACTATTACAACGTGGTGAGTGAGGTTTTCTTGGAACCTGCTCATTGAATTCTGGTACAAAAGGATTCAATAGCAGTTGCCCAGGAATTGAGTATTATAGCCTTTATAGGAGTGGTAGTTGGTAGTAGCCAGAAGTTGTGAACCAGTGTCTAACCCTTTTTGACCTGGGAGACTCAAGACTGCTGGAAAGACAGCACGGAGAAACACTGGAGCAGGAATTAGCAACCTGTATTCTATTAATTATGTGACCTTGTGTAAGTCACTCACCTAGAGAACGAGGGGGTTGGTCTGTGTCTGACCAAATAGTGCTTTGGTGGCTCTGTCCTACATGAGAACAGGCAGGATATAGAAAAGAAAGCGGTCAAAACCAGAAGTTCAAACTTAATAGAAGTCGTAGTTTAGTGACTTTGTCTCAATGTTGTTTCATTTCACTTTTGATTAACTTTTATTAAATGCATTTAGCCTACATGATGAGTAAATGGGGGTGTGGTGAGAAGGAAAACAAGACTAAAGACCTCCTCCCCAAGAGGATGGGAATAATATGAGCTAAAGAGAGTTATGATTTTGTTGACAATCAATATCCCTTGATTAGAACAGGAAAACTAGGATACGGGAGAAAGACAGAAGGGAAGTTATGATAGGACTTTGTGTGCAGCCAATTTCAAATGAACTGCTATATCTCAACTTCAATTGCCACCTTGTGGTTTGTACAAATAACACTGTAACTTCTGTCATAGCATATCCTTAATGGAGAATCAGTAAACATGCATACATCCAGTGTGGCACCAGGGATGATGATAAAAAAAAATGTTTCACCAGTTTTCACCATTAAGTTTCATGTTTCTTTCTTCTTCTCCCTTGCTAATGTTTGTTTGTGAATTTTTTCTCCCTCAGATGTTTTTCAGGAAGTCTTTAATATATCATTTAGGTAATCAAAACCTCAAGTATACACTCCTCTTCCTGTCTCCTTTCTATGGGTTGTTCTTTATTTCATTACCCAAAATCCAAAGCCCTCCTATTTTTACATTCTAAATCAGTGATTGACTTATTCTAACATATGAAGGAACTACTTTATGACTGTTTTGATTCACATTTGAGTATTCCAAGCCAATGCAAACAAAGCAGGAAAGTTGAATATTAAATTTTATGATGTTGCTGTGTACAGAAATCTTTTATGTTGATTTTATTTTTCTAATTACTCTAAAAATAATGTTCCAAGTGGTACATTTATTTTTTACTGAAGTTTAAAGTTTATTGCTCATAAATTATTCGTTTAATTCAAGAAGCCCTTTGTAGAAGGCATTGTGTAATACTGTGGGGGGAAGAAGATGAAAACCAAGTGTTCATTCTCCCAAGGATCTTACAGCCTACTCATAGGAGAGGAGGCTGGAGTAGACACAAGCAGCAAATAAAGTACAATGTCAATTTCAGAGGGAGAGGGCAAACAGAACAAGCTCATCAGAAAAGACATCATGTAGAATATGGCCTCTTAGTAGAGCTTTGCAGCAAGGGGATTTTTGAGTCATGGGAGAGTAAGGAGCACATTCTGGATATGGGGGACATTGAAGTAAGAGACATATTTCTGAGTAGCCTCCAAGAAGCCTTTGTAGGTCTGAGTCTACTCTCTCCATTAAGGCATATGACTGATATTTAGGTCCCATGTTTTCTATAATTTGCACTCAAAGGAAAAAGTGATCTTTGGTAAAAAGAAAATCCATGCACGGTCTTTGGTGCTCTGAAATAATTTTCTTCAACACAATGGAATTGGAAAATGGAGGGAAAATATTATACATTTAGCCCACCTTAACACAATCTTTAATGCATTTCAAGAACTATGCCTAGAAGCCTCAAACTCTAAATTATTCTGTAATTGGGAGACAGCAAATAGCGATTTCAAATTCCAAGCTATGCCAAGACCTAATGGAAGAACACATATATAATGGCAATGCCATGAAAAAAAGTGCACCTTGAAGGATTATCTACAAATTGAGCTATAAACATAATGCTCCTAGCATCAAAGGAAAAAGCAGGAGGAAGAGGGCAGGCTTCATCATCAGAGTATTTTACTTAACAAAACAACTAAATATATATTTCTGTAACACTTTACTTTCCTCTAGAGCCCACCGCGCACACACACACACACACACACACACACACACACACACACACACACACACACAATATTTGAAAGTGGAGGCCAAAGAAATTCTAAGAACATTTAAAACAATGGCAGACTAGAAAGGTAATTAACTGATTTTTATTTTTCCATTATGCAAAACAGTTGCCTATAAAAGCACTTGCAAAACACACAGATCTTTGTCAGTTTCTTTCTGCTTGTAAACATGGGCATATGTCTCTTAAAATTATTTTCATTTCAATTAGGATCTTTTTTAAAAGCATCTTTTCCAGCAGTCAGGTGACCTTGTTAGAAAAATGAAATGCTGTCTCATTCGTGTGTTAACATTTTTATGATCTTTTTATGGTTTTTATAATAAAACCTCCTTTTTATGTATCACTAACACCTTGGGAAATCAGAAACCAATGTAGAATAATCACAAGATTCACTGATGTTATGAAAAATTACAACTGTTTAATTTGTGTGCACATGGTTCGAACATGTAAGGAAATAGCCTCTATTCTATATCACTCATAAATATTTCTGACAAAATTTTAAAGATTGGAAAATTATATTCTGACTTAAAAATAAAGCTGTACAATCTTTAACAGAAATATAGTTTCCTAAGTCGCAGGAAATAATAATCCTGCTGTAATCTGCATTGGATGTCCATTTTGATTTGGGATATTGGCACATACAAGACAGTAAAGAGGATATGTGAGATGATGAGGGGCTTAGAAACCTATTTCATGAAAGAGACATTTGAAGGAATTAGTGATTTTAGATGAAGAGAAGACTCATGGGAAATCTGTTTGTTAAGGAACATTCATTCAATAAACCTTTATTAAGCGCTTACTATACTGAAGTTGGAATAGATTTGTTTTATATTATCCAAAATATTGGCTCAGTATTATAGAACTCAAATGATAGAATTTTACCATAGCTAAACAAAATGCTTTATTAAATAGTGAACTCCCTATTACTTAAAGTATTCAAAAAGAACCTGTTTGTCCATGTTTTAGGAATGGGATTCCTATATTGAACAGGCCTAGGTAGGTGAAAAATTCCTTTTATTCCAAGGTAATCTATGATTCTTCCGTATAGGGAAAATGCAATGAGCTTCCTGAAACATGTCCTTGTTTTTTATATAACTGATTTATCTATCTTTTTTGAAATACAAGGTCTTAATTTTATGAGCTACCAATGGAACATAGGTTCCATCATAATTGAAGACATTCTGTCCCCACTCCCTAGGGACTCTAGAGGTATTATCATTTCCTGATGTAGACTGGGAAATTAATAATCCCAAAGGGTGCTGTATGTGTGAGCACAATCAGGGAAGCAGGGCAGTTGTGGCTAGTAGGAAGGCAACTGTTGTTATTTATAGCCTTGATAAAGGAATCTCTGTATCTACTACTACAAGGCTATAAGCAACATGTAAAAATCAGAAATACATCATTTTGGGGCTGGTCTTCTTAAACTGGTCATATGCTATGACTGTAAATCTGACTGTATGGAGAGATGGGAGAGCAATAACCTTTCATGACAAAGCAATATTTTTCCTGGAGATTGTGGGCACAAGAGTTCTTTGAATGATTTCTTTGTATGTCTCCTAACATGTCATTCTGGGAGGAAGTCTCAAACAGACTGTGCTATAAGACACTTGAATTCTTAGGTGCAAAAACAACTAAATATATTGGATGATGATGATGACTCTGTGTTGCAAGGTCAGTGACATCCATGTTGACAACACATTCAATGTTTTCTCTTCTTTCCCATAGGCTTTAGAGTTTATAAGATCCTGAAAATGTGTTTTGGGTATGTGTTCCACTAGGTCTAGACCAGCAATTGTGAAGGGTCTTCTGTAGGGGCAGCTAGGTGGCACTGTGGATAGACCAATTTAATATTGGAGTAATTGCTGAATTTTAATGGGTTCTTTTTGGACTCATTAAAATGATCAAATAAAGGCCTCCTCTGGTCAATGCTGGACAGCCTGAGGGGTCTCTCCGGCCACCTGGGAAGACAAGTTAACTCCATGGCCAGTTCTTAAACAGGCTAGATCTACTCATTCCCCAATGTAACTACAGAGAAAAAAAAATACTTAAGACCAGCATAATGGAAAAAAAAAAGTAGAAAAGCACTGGATTCAGGACAAAAGTTGTTGTCATTCAGTCATTTTAGTCATGTCTGACTCTTTGGGACCCAATTTTTGTTGTTGTTGTTTGTTTTATTGCTTTGTCTTGTCCTTTGTTTTTGTCAAAGGTATTGGAGTAGTTTGCCATTTCCTTCTCCAGTTCATTGTACAGATAAAGAATTTGTAGCAAACAGGGTTAAATGACTTGCCCAGGTTTATACAGCTAGTAAGTGTCTGAGGTCAGATTAAAACTCAGGTCTTCCTAACTCTAGGCCTAGCACCCAGAGTCTGCTGCACTGAAAGGAATAAAGGCACCTAGGTTCAAATTTTACTATTGCTAATTTACTACCTGGCTAACCATGGATAAGTCATTTAACTTTTTTGAGCCTTAGGCTCCTCATTTGTAAAACAAATATGTTGAACTAGATGCCTATTAAAGGTTTTTTTTTGTTTTGTTTTGTTTTGTTTTGTTTTTTCCCAGATCTAAATCTTTGAGATCCTAAATGACTATAAATCAGAGAGCTCAAAATCTTGAATGCTAACCTGGTCAACTGAGCCTTTGCAAAGTCTAATTAGTGAAATCACTTAGACCACAGTCACAATATGAAAAACTGTTTGGTTTAGAGAAGAATCACAGCAGAGCTGCTATCCTGCTATCCAGTATACACAAGGTAAGCATAGGAGATGATCATTCAAACCCTTATACCATGAGCTATTGTCACCTAGACTCAAAGGGTCCCATTCCATTTTTAAAAGCTGTACCCACTAAATATTTACCAGTACCACCTTTACTTGCCACAACCTTGTGATAATTTGTAGGGGCATCCAATTACAATTTAATTTTATGTAATTGCTGAATTTTAATGAGTTATATTAGGACTCATTAAAAACATACTAATTTCATTTCAATAAAATTGCAAATTTCATTTGCAATGAATGTCAAAGCAAACCTGGCAATTGAATAAGTGGTATGTATGATAACGAGTCGATATGTGTTTATATACTGCTGTCATCCAGTGAATAATTTGTTTTTAAAGCCACATAGTTATTTTTTTTTGTATCTTCAACCCTCAAGGAAGTGTCATTCCCTTGGTAATGGCTATTTATTGTCTCTCAGAGAATTCAGCTTAAAAAGTTACATATAAGCTAAATCCTATTTTTAATGTATTAGAAGAGCTTATTGAAAGAATACTGCTGTGCATCCTCTTATAAAACAAAAGATAGTTTTATAATTTGTATTTATTTCTCTTTACTTATGATGCTTTATAAATTCAGATTTTTCATAGTTGAGATTTTTAAAAGGAAGACACATTACTAGAGGCAGTCTCCCACTTGATGAATGATCTTGTAGCCCCTCTTTGCTCTCTCCTCAAAACCTTCCCTCTACTGATGGAGCTTCTGCAAAACCTTTTGGAAATAAAAAGCCCACTGGTTTAGCATCTCCCACCAACAATATGATAGCCATTGGCGCAGTTATTGCAGATGAGAGATTCTAAAATCTATTTTAATATAATTGTTTTCCTTTGTAATTCTACATATTTTATTTTAAAACATTATTCTGAGAATGAGTCCACAGATTTCACCAGACTGCCAGAGGGACACCAAACACACACACACACACACACACACACACACACACATACACACACACACACACACACACACACACACACACACACACATTAGGTATCCCTGAAAAAGACTTAAAAGAAATACAAGCTCTGTGAGTAGAGAGGATGAAACTAAACTCATAATCTGGGGGTGGAGAGTAAAATACAGAGGTCAAATCAAAAGGAAACAAAAAGAAGGAGACAAAATGTTCAGTATAATTTTAAGTGAGCTAAAACTTTATATCCAAGGATCAATTATAAGTATGGAGGCAGAGGCAGAAAGAAAACTTGAATTTATAGGAAAGGGTAAGGAGCCAAGCAAAGTTCAAGCCAGACAGAAGAGTATAGATGAAATAGGAAGACTATACAGTAGAGTACAGAAGACTATACTATAAAGTAGAGAATAGCATTTACAGTCTGGTACAGTATGGTCGATTGGCCCAACTGGGAAACTATCTGTTCTTCACCCTTGTTTTATATAAATGTCATCAATTATAGGTAGAAAAGAGCTTGGCATGTAAACAACTTCATTTGCTTTACAAGTGTGTGCTGCTCCACAGAAGAATGCATAATTCTGCCACAAGTGCTTATGACAAGAGACTGCAACACAGATAGAAGGAGAGGCCCTGGGGAATCCTCAAAATTCTAACACTAAAAGAAGGAAAACAGGGGCAAAGCAAAGATGGCAGAGTAGAAGCACAAACTTGGTGCAAGCTCCCTTCCAATCACTTCCCATACAGGTAAAAAAATGACTGTAAACAAACTTTAGACTCATTAAATATTTAGAGACAAAGAGAAATAAAGTGCCCACTGAAAGAAGCCTGGCAGGCAGACAGAAAGGGTCTATCGTACCAGTCTGGGAGGAGGGCACAGCCCCACATGAGCCACATGGTTCCCAGCCCCAGGTCAGCCCTGTACCAGCAGTAGGGCAGGAACAGACTTCAGGAGAGAGAATCACCAGCAGCTGTGGAAGTTTCCAGAATTATCAACCCATAAATGCCAAAAAGAAAGTAAAAGGTCAGTGTGGAACTTTGTGGGAACAGGTGGACCAAGAGTGTGGTCCAGCCCCTGTGCCCGGGGCAAGAAGCAGGGGAGGTGTGGTGGCTGTGCAGCCACCATTGCCTGGCTGTCTCAGGAGCTCCTGGCTTGCAGATTGCAGGGGAACTAAGTGACCACTGAGAGAGTAATAGCTCTTGCTTTAACCTGCATGGATCTTGATCATGGTCTTGGGTGGTGGTCCTGGGGTGTGTAACCAGTGAGCCAGAGCTTGCAGTGTCTGTAGAGAGGGCACCCAATTAATAGCTCTGGCAACTGCAAAAACCCTAGTGATTTGGGGCAAAACTTTCTCCTTTCTAGAAGCAGAGGTCTACTGTGGCAAAGAGCTCAAAAGTCAAATTATTGACTGGCAAGATGAGCAAGCCCAGGAAATATAATCAAACCATAGACTCTTTTTTGGGGGGACAAAAAAGGATCAAGGCATGGGGCAGGATGAAGACAGCAAAGTCAGAACTCTTCATCAAAAGCATCCAAGAAAAATATGAATTGGTTACAGGTCATAGAGGAGCTCAAGAAGGATTTTAAAAATCAAGTAAGAGAAGTAGAGGAAAAATTGGGAAGAGAAATGAGAATTATGTAAGAAAATCATGAAAAGTGAGTTAACAGCCTGTAAAGGAGATCCAAAAATACACCGAAGAAAATAACACCTTAAAAATAGACTAACTCAAATGGAAAAAGAGGCTCAAAAAGCCAGTGAGGAAAAGAATGCCTTAAAAAGCTAAATTTGTCAGATGGAAAAGGAATTTCAAAAACTTACTGAAGAGAACGATTCCTTCAAATTAAGATGGGAGCAACTGGAAGCTAATGACTTTATGAGAAATCAAGATACTATAAAACAGATCCAAACAAATGAAAAAAATAGAAGATGATGTGAAATATTTCATTTGAAAAACCACTGACCTGGAAAATAGATCTAGGAGATATAAATTAAAAATTATTGGACTACCTGAAAGCCATGATCAAAAAAATAACTTAGACACTATCTGGCAAGAAATTCTCCAGGAAAATTGCCCTGATATTCCAGAATCAGAGGGCAAAATAGAAATTGAAAGAATTCACCAATCATCTCTTGAAAAAGATTCCCAAAAGAAAACCCCTAGGAATATTATAGACAAATTCCAGAGTTCACAGGTCAAGGAGAAAATACTGCAAGCAGTCAAGAAGAACCAATTTGAGTACTGTGGAAACACAATCAGGAAAACACAAGACCTAGCAGCTTCTACATTAAGGGACTGAAGGGCTTGGAATATGATATTCCAGAGGTTAAAGGAGCTAGGACTAAAACCAAGAATCACCTACCGAGCAAAACTGAGTATAATGCTACAGGGGAAAATATGGTCATTTAATAAAATAGATGATTTCAAGCATTCTTGATGGAAAAACTAGAGCTGAACAGAAAATTTGACTTTCAAATACAAGAAGCAAGAGAAGCATGAAAAGGTAAACAAGAAAAAGAAATCATAAGGAACTTATTAAAGTTGAACTAGTTACATTCCTACACAGAAAAAATGATAATTGTAACTCATAAGACTGTTCTCAGTATGAGAATAGTTGAAGGGAATAATGTCTACATATATGTCTATACACACACATATATGTATGTATAGGGGGGGTGTATGTGTATATAAATATATATGTGAGTGTGGGCATATATATGTTCATGTACACATAGATAGAGGGCACAGAATGAGTTGAATACAAAGGGATGATAATTAAAAATATAATTAAGAGGTGAGAGAGGAATTTATTGGGAGGAGAAAGGAGGAGATAGATTAGGTTAAATTATCTCATATAAAAGAGGCAAGAGAAAACTGTTAGAATGGAGGGGAACAGGTAAGTGAAAGGGAATGGAACAACCTTATTCTCTTTTAATTTGGCTTAAGGAAGGAATAACATACACACTCAGTTGGGTATCTTATCCTAGAAAGGAGGGCAGATTGGGGGAGAGGGTAGTTGAAAACATTTTTGAAAAGGGATAGGGTCAAAGGAGAAAATGGAATAAATGGGAGGGGGTGGGATAGGATGGAGGGAAATATAGTTGGTCTTTCACAATATGACAACTATGGAAATGATTTGGGTAACTGCATGTGTAAAACCTATTCTGAATTGCTTGTCTTCCCAGTGGGGGCAGTGAAGAGGAAGGAAGGGAAAAAATCTGGAACTCAAAGTTTTAAAAACAAATGTATTTTTAAAAAAATGTGTGTTTTACATGAAACTGGGAAATAAGATGTACATGCCCTGGGGTATAGAAATCCATCTTGCCCTGCTAGAAAGTTAGGGGGTAATGGGGCAGGATATAGGAGAGAATGGGTTGGGGGAAGGGATATTCAGTGGGCTTGCTATTTTGGGGTGGGGGTAGGGGAAAGATGGGGAGAAAAAATTATAACTCAAAATCTTGTGGAAATGAATGCTGAGAACTAAAAATAATAAATAAAATTTAAAAACAACAACAAAAAAGAATGAAAACATGGCAACAATATTAGCTACCTTGAATTGTATAAGTGGACAACTGACTAATGTATACATCTGTAATAACAAAGAATCAAGATATGATTCAACTTCTCAATATTAATTTTATAGATTTAGATGAAATCCTAGACTTGGATAATGGAAACTATCTGAGTCAAATTAGCTGGCAAAAATATTGATCACATACTACAGGATATCAAAGGTTATCAAAGCTCTCCAGAACATACCAAGAGTCATACCATTATTTGCATAGACATACCCTTAGGAAAGAGAAGTGACACAGGAAAAGTAGTTTCAAGAACAGAGCAAAAGACCCTGAACATGTCTTTTCATCACAGTCTCCTTCATCTAGGTTAGGGGTTCTTAACCTAGAGTCCCTGAACTTAAAAAATAGTTAATTTAATAACTGTAGTTTAATATCATTAGTTTCCTTTGTAAACTTGTTAATTGTATTACACAGATACAGAAACACACACACACCCACCACTCTTCTTAAAGAATACCAAGTAAATAACATGAACATGGAAACTGTTACATAACACCTCAAGGACAAACTTTTTCCTGATGTTTCCAAAATAAAGACATTCAAGCACATAAATTCATGGGAGTACCAACTTTTTGTTCCAATCACCCATGCCAGGCTTTTGGTTTCTCCTTCCTTCTCTTGTCATTTATTATATTGCAACCCAGAGAAGGTAATGATTGATTTTCCAAAGAATACCACAGGTCTTCTTTTTGCTTTTAGTTTCAGTGTAATACATAAACTCTAGAGAGAAGTACTGAGATAATCAATTGACTTTGCAGCAATATATTTCGGTGGCTCCATCATGGTGGAAGATTCTTGAACCAGTCTTCATTCATTATGGAAAGTTAAGTTGTCTCAGAAGGGTATTCAGTTGACCCTGAATTCTCAGAAGTGCTGCCAGTGGAATGTAAGATCTTGGATGTTCCTCCATACTTGGAAGGCTTTGAGAAAAGATCCAGTGACACATCATGACTACTCTCTGGAGAACAAACTAAGTAAAGAGAAGTTCATTACCAGTAGAGTAGCCATTTAGTGATTAGTTCTTTAACTATGGAAACCCATGAAACAGAGTATTTTACATAGGAAAAATCCAAGTCTCTGAAGAATGTCTAACATGCAGACTGTGACTTGTTGTTGGATAAATTCTCTCTCCCTCCCTCCTCTCTCTCTCTCTCTCTCTCTCTCTCTCTCTCTCTCTCTCTCTCTCTCTCTGTCTCTCTCTGTCTCTCTCTGTCTCTCTCTCTGTCTCTCTCTCTCTGTCTCTCTCTCTCTGTCTCTCTCTCTGTCTCTCTCTCTCTCTCTCTCTCTCTGTCTATCTATCCTTTGTGTCGATCTTTCCATATATATATATATATATATATATATATATATATATATGAGACAAAATTTCAATATTCTTCACCTCCCATCAGACTACACTCCTCTGAACTTCTCCATCATGCTCCCACTCTGGGTACCTTTTTCTCCAACCTCCTTTTCACCTTCCTTTTATCTTTCTGTACTCCATTAGTGTATAAATTCCTTGAGGGCAAGGATTGTCCTTTTTTTGTATTTGTATTCCTAGCACTTAGTACAGTGCTAGGTACCCACATAGACTGACTGACAGATATACATATAATAAATATTAGAAATATATGCATGCACACATGCATATATATATGCAATATATACATACACATATTGGACATACATTGCAAATGGACTATGAGCTGAAACTTAATTGAACATATGGACTGGAGAAGGCAGTATTGCATTTAACAAACTTCACAGTTCTTATAACAACAACGGCCTTTTTCTCTGAGAGAAGGGCATATTTTTTAAGCAAATTTTATTTGGTAATGATGCATCACTAAAAGCCATGGCATACTAAAATCTCTGAATGAATGAATGTGGGGATCACACAAACAAAAACTGAATGGCACGTGATGGCATGAACAGTTTTCAACATATTATGAAGGAGGAACAACAAAGGGAATACCATATAAAGGATGCAATCAGAGAAATGTAGAGATGGAAGAAAAACAGATGGACCAATTAGATAGCTAGGATAATGGAAAACTGGTGGACCTTTATCACACTTAATTAGCACTCTTGTAATGTCAAGAGGATGCAAGGAAGGCCCCCATCCCACACTGGGGATAAAGAATAGAACAAGGGCAACATTTCACAAGAGTGGCAAGACTGGAAAAGTTTTGATCTGCATGGCTGGAGGAAGGATCCACATTTTTGATATCACAAATAGTTTTGAGTACTGGGGTATACCAACCACATTCTCACTGTTAGCTTGCCTCATGTAGCCTGCCTACAGTAGCTTTAGGCCAAAGTACTGAGACATTCAGTTGGCTTTGAAGCAGATGCTTACAGTAGCCACAGTGTAGTGAAACACCCTCCTACAGTCTTATGCATTGATCATACATCAGCTATTCTCTTTGTCCTCCATGAACTGTATTTCTTTCTGAAACAATGAATACAGATATTATAAAAATAAAAAGAAACATTTCTAGTTCCTGTAATAGAAGTACTTTCTATTTACTGAAGGCAGCAAGAAATAAAGATATTTTTTTTAACTACAGTTCCACTCATTTCTTTTTTGCCTTATTGGAAGGGTTCCTGTCTTGGGACTTTTTCCCTTTATTGGTTTTTCTCAAAACATATCTAGTCTACTAGAACATATAAAAATGTTAGGGTATCATGGAGATAACTGCCAAAATCAGAGACTATTTTTTAAAGAGAAATAATTATTAATTATTCAAAATGAAAATAATTTTTTAAAACCAGCAGATTGCAGTAGGCAATAGCTAATCAGCTTATCAAATAAAACTTGGTCATATAAACATTTGAATGTTTACCTAAATGAAATATTCTCCTGAAACTTGTGCCAAAATAACAAAAGCCATGATAATTAGAAGAGTCATAATGAAATTTTTGTGCAAAAAACCATTTGTCTTCTATGAAACTCTTCTAAAATGAAAACAATGGCTTGTCTTCTCTACAGCTCAAAGGTATGAATCCAACTTGCAGAAACTCAGAGTTGGGAGTGGCCCCTAGAAGTCTTCTAATCCGACTTTTACCTGCCAAGAAGTAGTGATTCAACTTCAACTTGAAGATATCAAGGGATGGAAAAGGCATTGCCTCCAACATCACATATTCCACTTTGGTACTGTTAGGAAGTTTTCCCCTATTTCAAATCAACATCTACTAATTTGAAAAATTTCCACTCACTGTTTCTTGTTTACCTCCTTGAGATCAAGAAGAATGAGTTTAATCCTTCATTCACATGGTAGACCTTCAAATATCAGATAGTAAGATCATAGTATTTAGACATGGAAGAACCTTAGAATCAGAAGATCTTGATAACAGGAATCATGTCTTCCCCTAAGTCTTTTCATTTACAGGTCAAAAACATTAATTCCTTCAACTGATAATTATATGGAATGCTTTCTGACTCTTCACCACTCTGGTTGCCCTCCTTTGAAAGCATTCCTTTTTTTTAATCAATATTATATCTAAAATGTCAACTGCAAGAATTGAACATAGCATTTCAGATATGGTAAGAACAAAGAAGAGTGCAGGGGGAATTTTTTAATAGAATCTAGAATAGAATTAAAGGTTATTGGGGTAGAGGTGGCAGATACACTGTTATTTATTGAAATCCAAGGCAAAAAAAAAACAAAAAAAACACAAGAGTCTTATAAATGTTTCCTAAGAAATGCTTCCCCCCTGCCACAAATACCCTGGTGTGTCTGTTTCAGTCAGAAGCTGAACCCTCCCCCCCCCCCAACTGAAGCTTCTGTTCATGAGGTCATAACCAAATATTAGACCTAAAAGATCTCAATTAATGAAACCGCCTCTTCCATTCTAAGGGCACACAGGTTATTCTAAAAACTGGCACTTATTTCAATGACTTAGATTTGATCACCACCAATCTAATAACCCTGGTGTCATGAAAGTTTTCATTGATTCCTCATCACCATATCCAGTAGTTTAACCTTAGTCCTCATTTTCCTTGAGATCTGCTAATGATTTCAGGCAAGTGTCTATACCTTCTTACTATAACCCAATGGCAACACACAAATAACAACATCTGTGTTATTTGATTTCTTTGGTGGCTGCTTCTTGGTTTTCTTTGCTGGCCCTGTTTGTCTCCTAGTATCTTCATGTGGGTATATAAACCATAGTTCTGTCCTTAGCCATCTGTTTTATATATATATACACACATCCCCCTGAGATCTTAGCTGCCTCACACCTTCTATCATCCCTGCAGATAACAGACTGGGTGACATTTGAATGGGCAGAGTAAGTCACTTCTTCATTGTTATATGAGGGGACCCCTCTTCTAAAAAACATTTATCAGAGACTGGGGTCTCTGAAATCCTACTACTAGAGATTATTTGGAGTTCAGCCTTTGTATCTTTAAGATTAAATTAAAACACTTCTATGGGAAAAAAAACATATCTTTTGAATCATTCATAAAAATATATCCCGAGAAACCACGATTTCTTTGAAACCCTGAACTCAAGAGCCGCTTGTTACAAAAGGCCTTTCATGATCTCCCCAGTTGACAATGCTCCCCATTATTTAACTAAGGTAGCAAGATTTACACCACCACTGGCCTCTAAATAACTAAACAAAAATGCTGCATGTAGACCAATGGAAAGATTGAGGGTGGGTGGGCTTCACCAGACTGTATAAAAAGTGAGCCACTCCAAAGAATATGATTAAAGGATGTCATCAGGGAATGACATGAGAGGAAGAAAAAATGGACAGAGCACAAATTAAGAGTGAGGGATGACAGCTGAACAGCTAGAGTTCTCCACCAGTACCTTCAGAGATGAAGAGAAAGCAAAAAAGTGGACTTCATGTGGTAGATATATGGGAGGACATTGAAAAAAATAACAAAGAATGGGTAGGAATGGATCAGTTGTCATTTACATCACTGGGACTTCCTGAATCCATGCTATTATAGTGTTTGAGTGTTTAAGTCTACCTATGTTTTGGTTAGTCTGAATAATAGTTCCCCTGAAGTGTAGATGCATTACTTGAATTCATACTGTGCTATGTCCATTGGGCTAGAACCAATTATCATATTTTACACAATAACTTTGAATAGTGCAAATTTTAATATATACAATTGTAATTTAATAGAAGTTTTTTCAAAGAGCAATGGATAGGTGGTACAGTGGATAAAGCACTGGCTCTGGAGATAGGAGGACCTTAATTCAAATCATGCCTCAAATACATCCTAGCTGTGTAACCCGGGGCAAGTCACTTAACTCCTGTTACTTCCAAAAAATGTTTATTGAATTAAAATATAATTCCACTTAAAAGATCAGGAATTTAGGCTACTGGATAACTATAAGCTAAAGTAGGTGCTACACACAGGGCATCTGGAAGTAGTGCTCAGACTGATATATGTCAAACTGGTGTTTGGGGAAATGTCCTGAAAGTTATAGAGTATGGCTATAGGATGGGTGTAGAGCTTGTTTGTTTGGTAAGAATAAGATAGGAATAGGAGAGGTTTTTGGAGGAAGAGGCTAAATTGCCCGTAGTAGGGTAGATGGGACATAAAGTGGGAACCATGTGAATGACTGAAAAACTAAGCATGAAATATATTACACACCAGTTAAGACTGAACACAGTGCTAGCATTTCCTCAGTCCAACCAAAAGAATGAGAAAAGTCCGAGTCACTGATGGTTTTTTTTTTTAAGAAGTACGCACTACCAGGGTGTATCTACACAGAAATGATCTACAAGCATGTCAGTTATGTCATCTACAAATGATAACATTTTGTGTTTTGTGAAAAGGACATTCCAAACAAGTAAACCCATTTTGCGGACCAAGGTCCTAAATAAGATAATCTGGTTATTTATTTTTTGAGCCATTATGAAGAATCTAAACTTGCTTGTAGTTTAATAGTGAAGGGTGAAAAGTTCCCACTTGTTTCACTGCTATTGTTTCTAAGGAAGACTTTCCACTGTTCTAATTTCCAAAGAACTCCTTCAGTTAAGAGCTTCTTCACAATTAGGTAGAGAATGAATCCAACGACAAATACTCCTTTGCATCAGTAATAGTGGTTTTGAACACCCATGTGATATGTGAGACAGCATACACAAATACACCTATATATATATATATATATATATATATATATATATATATATATATATATATACACACACACACACACACACACACACACACACACACACACACACACACACAGACAGGCATGTCTGTACATATATGAGTGTGCACATATTCATACACACATATATGTGTGTATGTGTATATATAAACATATATATGTATAGAGAGAGAGAGGAAGAGGGGGGGGAGAGAGAGAGACAGAGACAGAGACAGAGACAGAGACAGAGACAGAGAGACAGAGAAAGAAAGAGCCCCAAAGCTTAAAACTCCACTAAGATTTTGGGGACATTTGTGTGTGTGTGTGTGTGTGTGTGTGTGTGTGTGTGCATGTATTATTGAGATAAAGATATCTATTTTGGACAAAAATAATTAGAGTGGGGGGAATAATAATGTGATGGATGGTATATGACTTTTGACACCTTCAAATAAAAAGATTATATATATATATATATATGCACACACATACATATACACACATATATACACATATATTCCTATTTTTTTTCATTATATGTAAGACACAATAATAACAAAATTGGACTAACTCTTTAGTCTTTCATTAGGCAGTTAGAACAAAATAGCAGAAGTTTAAAAAAAAAAAGAATGTGTTGTTTCTAAAGTTAAGGAAAAGTATAGATAATTTATTCAGTAACCTTGAATCATACTTCTGTATATATTTTCTCTCAACCTTGACTTAACATAATCTTGTAAAACAATTCTGGCTACACAATTTCAAGTTGCAATTGACCAAAAAGTGGTTCAAAATTTAATATTAAACTCATGCAAATGAATATGGAACATTGAATTCAGTAAGATAGCAGTTTATTAGGAAAGTATCTACCAATAATGAATTGTAAATAAAAATGAAAAGAATGAAATTTGCATCTAATTACTGGTTGCTTTTATTTCAAAGTTGAGTATATGGTCAAATTACATATGTAAAAGATGCATTGAAAAGCCAGCTCTACAGTTAATTATGTAAAATATATAGTTTCAAAAGCATATGCATTTGTCAAACAAGTTTAAAAGCAGATTGGAAGAAAATCCCTAAGTGATTAGCAGATAAACAATAACATGATTTTGATTCCAGGCTTTATACTTATATAACCGTAAACAAATCACCTAATCTTTGGGCCTCAGTTTCTTTTTTTTTAATAAAATAAGCAAGCTATATGGCACATAGTAGATTCTTAAAAATGCCTCTTAATTGTTCAATTGAAAGACTAGGACAATATGACCTCTTAAGTGCCTTCTATGACTAGATCTAAGATTCTGTGAATAAACGAATTGAGATCTGGTGATAAAATTTGTATCTATCATTGGGTCTATCTTGAATAAGACTATCTGGCTTGTTCTTGTGAATAAATAATATTCATAAATAATAAGAGCAATATCAAACATTTCATTTAGAGCATCTAGGTGGTGCAGTAGATGGAGTGCCAGACTTAGAATCAGGAAGTCTTGACTGGGTAAGTCACTTAAGCCTGCTTGCCTTAGTTCCTCATCTGTAAAATAAGCTGGAGGAGGAAATGGCAATTCATTCTAGTACCTATGCCAAGAAAACCCCAAATGGGGTCACAAGGAGGTAAACATGACTGAAAAATAACTCAACAGCAACCTTTCGTTTGCATTTTAAAGTTATAGAAGGCTTTATATCAATTGCCTCTTTTTTTCTTTTTCTTTTTGGAGGGCAATTGGGGTTAAGTGACTTGCCCAAGGTCACACGGCTAGGGTTTTGTGTTAAGTATGAGGCCGGATTTGAACTCAGGTTCTCCTGATTCCAGGGCTGATGCTCTAACTCACTGTGCCACCTAGCCACCCTCTCAACTGCCTCTTTTAACCATTATTTCCATGTTATAAAGAAAGGAACTGAACTGAAGAGAAGAGAAGTAACTTTTCCAGAATCTCATAGTCAATAAGTGTCTGAGCTGGGATTTGAATCCAGGTCCTCCTGGATATTCTATCTGTTATGCCACACTGACCCACCATATGTACAATAAATACAGTATAGCCCTATATGCTGTGATCGATTCCTGTCATGTTATACAATAGGCACATATTATAACTCAGACATCTTCTATGATTCATGAGCCTAGACTTTATGTCTCTAGTTTCCTTGTAAGAATTTAATCTTGTAATTGGTGTTTAATTCATTACTAGATTGTGTTCCTGGTAGTAGTGAATCTAATAAACCTCAGAAAAAAAGTTAGTAAGATTCTATTCATCAATCAACCCTTTATTATCAGAGCATGTAACTCCGTGACCAATGTATAGTATAAAATAATTACTAGGCAACCAATCAGAATTGTATCTTTCTAAAGGCATCTTTGTACAGTCAAGGGGGAACTGTTACACTGTTACCTTCCTAACAGTGGTTATTTTGTGTTTGTTTTTACATTTTGCTTTTTCTGTTTTACCCAATTCCTTGATACTCATTTTGAATCATTTTATGAATCAGAATATTAGTTTGTGTAGGAGGTCAGATCTGTGAAGATGCATCTCTCCTCAGTAGGTTACCATTCCAAGCTTATATACATGTGACTAAGTTCTCTGCACTGAATCCAGTTACTAAACACCCCATTCTTCCTTGTCCCCGATTTATGCAAGCAGTCCCAGCCTCAACTCAAATTAAACTAATTGTAAAACATGGTGGTTGTTAACTTTTTTATTCCTACTTCAGTTTTTTTAGCCTTAAAAAGTTTTAATCATCAGTACTTTTAAGCCAGGGTCAGAAATAATAACAATATGTCATATTTATACGGGACTTTATGCTTTACAAAATGCTTTTCTAAAAGTAACACAATAAGCCAGTCAGCCAACGAACATTTATTAAGCACTGACCACATGGACATTTTGCTAAGTCCTGAGGATTCAAAGAAAAATGGGGAAAAAAGACACACACAAAACATTCATTGCCTTTAAGAAGTTCATAATCTTAGGGGCAGCTAGGTGGTGTAGTGAGTAGAGCGTTGGCCCTGGAGTCAGAAGGACCTAAGTTCAGATCCGACCTCAGACACTTAACGCACACACAAACAAAAACCTAGCCATGTGACCTTGGGCAAGTTACTTAACCCCAATTGCCCTCCAAAAAGCAAAAAAAAAAAAAGTTCATAATCTTACAGGGGAAGACAACATATAAAAAGAAGTTAAAAGGAGATGAACTTCCTGGAGCCAAGATGGAGGAGTAAGCATTAAATTGCTGTAATTCCCTTATTCACCTCCAAACAACTATAAAATGGAGCCCCAAAACAAATTCTGGAACAGCAGAAGCAGTAAAAACGTGGGGTAAAACAATCTTTTAGCCCAAGAACTTGGAAGATCAGCAAGGAAGTTATGACACATTTAGGTAAAGCAGGAGTACATTCCAGGACAGGAAGCAACTCAGCAAACTAGCAGCAAGCCTCATCTCAGCAAACCAATGGGAAATCCTGAGCCTCAGTGTGGTGGAGCATGCAAATGCCAACATCAGGCTCATAAACTCCCCCTGCTCCCCACATGCCTTAGCATAGCTAGGGAACTAGCAGACTCCAGCTCTGAAAGCACCACTTGCTTCAGTATAGCCAGGGCAAAACAGGCATCCTCCAGCCACTAGATTTCCACATGCTTCAGTATAGACCCAGGGAAATGCAGAAACACCGCCATGAAGCCTTTGCACACACCAGACACTGCCAATAGGACCCCAGCTCAGTACCAGGTAAGCTGTCAGATCCCTATGGCCTCGAGCAGCACCAGCCCACCCCCTCAGCATGGCACCAGACACAAGGGTCCCTGGGGACTTCAGGTCAACATTAGTGCTACACCAGGTAAATAGTCAAAGCCTATAGCCACTGCTAGAAGATGCTTGAGGCAGTGTCCCTTCCCCCCCAACAGCAGATATCAAATTTAATGAAAAGAAAGAGATTCCCCTATCCCCATTCCCCCAAATGAGCAAGAAACAATAACAAAAAAATTTGACTATAGAAAGTTATTATGGTGACAGGAGTACCAAGACACAAACTCAGAAGAGGAATACAATGTCAAAACACTTATGGGCCAAACCCCAAAGAAAAACATGTAGTAGTTTCAAGCCCAGAAGGAGCTCATGGAAGAGCACAAAAAAAAAAATGGAGCTTAAACATCATATAAGAGAGGTAGAAAAAAAATGGGAGTGATGGGAAAAGAAATGAGAGTGATGCAAGAGAATTATGGGAAAAAGTCAACAGCTTGGAAAACTGTTTAAAAAGTAGAATTAGCTAAATGGAAAAGAAAGCACAAAAGGTAATTGAGGAAAACAACACCTTAAAAGTTAAAATTGGCAAGTGGAAGCTAATGACTCTATGTGACATCAAGAATTAATCAAACAAATTAAAAGAATGAAAAAATAGAAGAAAATGTAAAATACCTCACAGGAAAAACAACTGACCTAGAAAAAACATGTGGGAGAGACAATATCAGAATCATCAGACTACCTTAAAGCCATAATCAAAAGTAGAACGTGGATATAATCATTCAAGAAATTATCAAGGAAAACTGACCTGATTTCCTGGAACCAGAAGGCAAAATATGCATTAAAAGAATCCACTGATCACCTCAGGAAAGAGATTCCAAAATAAAAACTCCAAGGAACATTATAACCAAATTTCAGAACTATCAGGTCAAGGAAAAAATACTACAGGTGGCCAGAAAGAAACAATTCAAATATGGCGGGGGGGGGGTGGGGGGGTCATAATCAGGATTATATAGGACTTGGCAGTTGCAACATTAAAGGATCAGAAGTCATGGAACATGATATTTCATAAGGCCAAGGAGCTAGGACAACAACAAAGAAATTAAGCATAATATATCAAAGGAAAAAATGGCTATTCAATGAAATAGATTTCAATCTTTTATAAGAAGACCAGAACTAAACCAAAAATTTGACCTCCAATATAAAGACCTAAAACAGGTGTAAATAGGTGAAAAGGGAAAACAAAACATAAAGGATTCAATAGAGCTAAAATATTTACATCCCACATGGACAGATGATACTTGCAATTCCTAAAACTTGTACTACCAATAGTACAGCTAGAAGGAATATATATAAATGAAGGGTATGGGTATAAGGTGAATTGGAGGGAATGACAAAAAAACAATTAAGTGACAAAAACATGGAGTAATGCATGCAGAAGGAAGGGAAAGGTAGAATTGGGTAAATTATTTCACATGAAGTGGTACAAAAGACCTATTACAGTGGAGTGGAAAATGGGAGGGTGGATGACAAGCATCACTTGAACCTTATTCTCATCAGTATTGGCTCAAAGACGGAATCATATACACATTTAGTTGAATACAGATATCTATCTTTCCTGATAAGGAAATAAGATGGAAGGAGATCAAATAAAGGGAGGTGGGGTCTGACAAAAGGGAGGGAAGATTGGGGGAAGTAGTCGACAGAAGGAAAACACTAGTGAGGAGGAAAAGGGTGAAAGGAAAGAGAGGACAAACAGGAGGAAGAATAGGATGGAAGGAAATACACAAGTAGTAACCACAACTGTAATGTGAATGGGATGAACTCTCCTATAAAATGGAAATGGATTGAGGGTAGATCAAAAACCAGAATCCTACAATATGTTGTTTACAAGAAACACTTCAAGCAGAGACAGATGCACAGAATAAGGGAAAGGCACTGGAGAAGAATCTATTATGGTTCAACTGAAGTTAAAAAAAAAGCAGGGGTAGCCATCCTTATCTCAGATAAAGCAAAAACAAAAATAGACTTAATTGAAAGAGATAAGGAAAGAACTACATCTTGCTAAGAGATGCCATAGACAATGAAGCAATATTAATACTAAAAATATATGCACCAAGTGGTATAGGATTCTAATTTGTAAAGGGGAAGTTATGTGAGTTACAAGATGAAATAGACAGTAAAACTATACTAGCAGCAGACCTCCACTTTCCCCTCTCAGAACTCAATAAATCCAACCAAAACATAAAGAAAAAAAAACTAAGAAGGTAAATATATTTGAAAAATTAGATATGACAGACCTTTGGCATGATTTATACATAAAATGTAACACCAAATGAAAATTAGAAGAGCAAAGAATATCCTAAATGTCATATCTATAGGGAGGGAAAGAATTCTTGACCAAACAAGAGATAGATAATGTTACAAAATATGAAATAGATAATTTTTATTATATCAAATTTTAAAAAGCTTTTTACAAACAGAACCAATGCAACCAAGATTAGAAGGAAAGCAGAAATGTAGGAAACAATCTTTACAGCAACTGTCCCTGATAAAGGCCTCATTTTTCAAATATATAGAGAACTGAGTCAAATTTATAAATATACAAGGAATTCCCCAATTGATAAATGGTCAAAGGATATGAGTAGGCAGTTTTCAGATGAAGAAATCAAATCTATATATAGGCATATGAAGAAGTGCTCAAAATCACTCTTAATGAGAGAAATGCAAATTAAAACAACTCTGAAGTACCACATTGCACTTATCAGATTAGCTAATATGACAACAAAGGAAAATGATAAGTGATGAAGAAGGTATAGGAAAATTGGGACACTAATGCACCATTGGTGGAGTTGTGAACTGATCCAACCATTCTGGAGAGCAATTTGGAACTATGCCTCAAGGGCAAACAAACCATGCATAGCCTTTGATCCAGCTATACTACTACTAGGTCTGTAGCCCAAAGAGATCATTAAAAAAAGGGAAAGGACTTCCATGTGTAAAAATATTTACAGCAGTCCTTTTTGCGGTGGCAAAATATCACAAATTGTAGGGATGCCCATCAACTGGGGCATGACTGAACAAATTGTGGCATATGAATATAATGCAATACTATTAAGCAGAAAACAACCTGGAAAGAATTATACAAAATGATGCAAAGTGAAATGAGCAGAACTAGGAACATTGTACACAGTATCAGCACCACTGTATGATGATCAACTATGAATGACTCAGCTTATCTCATCAACACAATGATCCAAGACAAAGGACTCAAGACAGAAAATGCTGTCCACATCCAGATAAAGAACTGAGGGACTTTGAATACAAATCAAAGCATACTTTTTTCACTTACTTTACTCTTCCATGTTTTTACTTTTGATCCGTTTCTTCTTTCGCAATTGTGACTAATATGGAAATACTGTTACATAATAGCTCATGTACAAACTATATCAAATTGCCTATCATTTTCAGAAGAGGGGAAGGAAAGAGGGAGGGAGAAAAATATGTAACTCAAAACCTTGTAAAAATTAACACTAAAATTTTTCTTGACATGTAACTGAGGGAAAAATAAAATACTATTTAAAAAAGAAAAGGGTGAGAGTTGGGAAGGAAGAGAGATAATACTACCTAAAATGAGGGCACAATGAAGTCCAGAAGAATGGGTGGGGAATAGGGAATGAATATCAGATATTCAGAAAGGGAATGAAAAGGTAGTTGCCATGGTAGAATAATAAGATCTACTCCTTACTAATGGAGCTTAGGATAATATACAAATAACTAAAATTTAAAATAGTAAATGCATTAGAGAAGTAGAAAAGGGTGTTGGGTGGTTTGGGGGAGGGATTTGTATTTCCAGTGTTTAGCATAGTATCTTGAATATAAACATCAGGGACAGGTACTGGACTGGTGATTTTATTAGTATAGAGAACTACCAAGAGAGGAAAATATATCTTCCAATGTAGGATGTTATTTTCTCTGCAACTTACTTAAAGAAGTGTCTGTGTACATTGAGAGATTAAGTGACTTAACCAAGGTCCTAGATCCATTGTATGTCTAAGGTATCACTGGAACCCAGGTCTTTGCCATTTTGAGGTCTACTGACTGCTGTAGCTTTGAGGTCTACTGACTCTACTGACAGTCCTTCTGACTTGCTACAAATCCATCTTACCTTTTGTCTTGTACATAGTAGGGTGCTAATGAATGTATTTTGAACTTAGAGTGGGCATATAGGATGATATCAGATTGGTCTGTATGTTGGTGGTACAGAACTAACTAACCAAAAGTTAGTCTGTCTGTTGGTGGTTTGGAATTCAAACGTTATCATAGAAATACTATTCCAAACAGTGCATATATTTCCAAAGTCCCTTTAACTGTAGCTGAACTGCAGGGCTATTTATACCATAAAACCTAATGAGCATTTACTCCCTTGCTTGTATGTAAAATGTGTTTTGAATTTTAACTCAGGACAACAGGAATACACATTCATCTCTGGCCCAAGCAACAAGAATGAGAACTTTCACCCCCCTTGGCTTCCCATTCCTTTCTCTCTTGCTTGCAGAATTCAAGACCCTTTGAAGATTCCTTTCTGTAAAATAACATAAACTTTCAAATTTTTCTTTTTCTTGGGGCGTGAGGGCTATAGGCTCTATTTCCCTGTTTTAGTTAAAAATCCACTAGGATAATGAGGGAAAAAACCCAATATGAATTTATGTCATTTTCTATAAGACAGTTTGCCACCTCTTATAGAAAGCCTTATATGATCCCCTAAGAGTAAGGTTGTTAACTACTTTTTTTGCCACTGAGTCTTTAAGGCAGGTCTGGTGAAGCCAAAGAATCTCTTTTCAGAATAAAATTTTTAAATGCACAAAATACAGAGGATTAGAAAGGAAGCCAATAATACAGAAATAAAGAAATTTTTTTCATCTAAATTCACTGACTCCTTGAAACCTATGTATGTATCCTAGGTTAAAAACTCCATGCCCAAGATATTACTGTTCAGATTATCCTGTGTGCATTTATCTGTTTACCTGTTGTGTCTCTTTGTAAGGACATAAGCTTTTTGCTGCAGGACCAGCAACCAAATGCTGCAGGTTTTAACCATTCTTTAACCATTCATCCTCTTCCTTCTCCATTTTCTACCAACTTCTAATTCTGGAAATATCAAATTCACTCTGCCTCTGTTCCTGAAAAGCATATATGCCTGATTGCCTTCTTCTCCATCCCTATACCTTTCTGAACCAAAATGTCTCACCTTGATCACTGTACAGCATATTGTCTCCCTTTATTCGAATGTAAGCTCTTTGAGGTCAGAGACTGTATTTGATCTTTAATTTTTACCTCTAGTGTTTAGGTCAGTGCTTGAGAGTACTTAATAAATGCTTTCTCTTTCAGTCACTCATTCTTTTTTTTTGTTGTTGTTGACTTTTTTTCTTGGAGGGCAATTGGGTTTAAGGGACTTGCCCACTGTCACACGGCCAAGTTGTTTTTGTGTTCAGTGTCCGAGGTCAGATTTGAAGTAAAGTCCTCCTGACTCCAGGGCCATTGCTCTATTCATTGTACCACCTAGCTGCCCCCTAATCACTCATTCTTTATATCTTCAGTCCCCAAAACAACAAATAGTAGGATTTAATTAAATACCGGATGATGTTTTAATAATATTTAACAATTTTAAATATTTAACAATGCTAAAATTGGAAAACAATGAGGGAGGTGGTTCATTTTCATTCCTTGCTAGAATCTCTTACCTAGTTATTGACTGTAAGAAATAATAGCATATAGATTAAAAGTATAAAATTTACATACATAAGATCTGTCTGCTTATGGACAACTCATGCACAATTTTATAGACAGAGAAGTAAAGGTATTTTACATAGCAAAACCAGAGACAAGCCTGGGAATCTAATCTATGTTTACAAACTTTTTAGTCTACTACAAGCTCTTAGGTAACCCATTCGATCTATTAACCAATTAACAAGCATTTCTTTAGCACTTACTCTATGCTGGCACTGAGATACAAATATAAAAGTGAAATAGTACATGCTTAAAGAACATTGGGTATCATATTTTTTAAAAGGTACTAAAGTCAGCTTAACTGAGAAAAAAAAGCATTCTTTCTCATGGAAGTTCATAAATTTGTGCAATGAACAAGTTTGTTTATTGTCTGATATTATATAGTTTCTTTTACTGACACTAATCTAGAATTCAAACTTCACACACACACACACAATCAGAGGCCTAGCAGTAATGATTTTAAAAAGGAATGAAGTTGTAACCAAAAGAACAAATCAGTGGCAGACAAACTGCCATAGTCACTTCTGGAGAGATTGGAATAGCAAAGGATTAATCGGGCAAGTGAATCTGGCATATTATCATTTTAAAAAAGGAAGGCTGCTCACCAAAGTGGGGGACAAGCAACTCTGAAAACAAGTCTGCTAAAAATAGGAAAGTGTTGGAACCAAGGCTTTTTTAGGAATCTGGAAAAAAGAAATGAAAGTAAAATAGGATAAATTCACTACATGATTAGGAGTTCATCAACAGATCTCCTTCAGTTTTACCTGGCTGCTCCAAAATCTCAATTGCCTAAGAAACTTGAAGGTAAAAGGTTGTATAATAAAGTTTTATAGATAGATAGATAAGTAGATAAATAGGTATAGATAGATAGATAGATAGATAGATAGATAGATAGATAGATAGATAGAAAGGATTTAATCCCAGAACCAAACCACTTCAAGACTAATGGATTTGGCCCCTTCTGTACTCAGTCAGCACACAGGAATGTGGGAAGAAGCTGTGCCTTAGTATGGGGAACCACAACCAGTCTAGGATATAGTAGATTAATGCATAGTAGGGAGGTGCTTGAGACACTTAAAGCTTAAGCAAATTGCTCAAGATGACAAAACTGAATAGTATCAGTGGAGGGCTTTGAACTCAGACCTTCTGGACTCTGAGCTCAGCCCCAGTCTAGCAGAATTGTTATCTAGTCTGGTATTCCTAAGCAGCAGGAAAATTTCCTGGAGCAAGCAAGCAGCTTTAAAAGCCTTCTCAAATCAACTTTATAGTTCACAACATGAAAATAATACAAGAAATAATTAAGACAGATTCAGTTGAGTACAAGGAGGATAATGGTATCTATAATACTAAAGAAATAAATGTATGGACTGGAGCAGGGTAGGGAGGGTGAGGAGGGGGAAACTCCAGCCTCCCAATCCTAGTCATTCCTCTGCTTTCCACTATCAGAAACCAGGCAAGAATGTTCAGATTTAGTCACAATCAAGCAAGGATAAACCAACACAGTCATATCCAAGGACATCAATTATCTTACTTAAGAGAGATGGAGTTCACAATCAAATATTTTTAATAGTGTGACAGTAATGTTTTAAACAGAGAATTAATATTTGCTTAGGACAATTGGAGGTACAAGAGAAATGTTCATACGATTCCCATATTAATTTGAAACTGATGACATTAATTTCATAATGATACAAAAACACCCAATTCATGAAGAAAAACAGTCAGTCATTCTGACAAAACTTATCAGAATATTTGCATGAAGGGATGGTTCCACAAGAATCAAACTAATTGGAACATAATGAGGTTTTATGTTTCCAGAGCAAAACCAAACAAAATGGATGTGAATGTTAATTCTAGAAATAATATCAAAAGACAGCTGCAACAAGCAAAGGCTTATCAGCATAGCCAGACCAGTTTCCTTCTGACATCCTGTAAAGACTTTTTCTTAGGTCAGTTTACCACAACATAAGGAGTTTTAGAAGATCTAGACAGAATGCTGTGCAGATATGATAGCACAAACAGACCACCCATGACTGATTAACTCTAAATCACAGAATGAGCTTTCCAGGAAGGAAGCAAAGGTGTAAAAGAAAGAGCACTGAACAAGGATTAGTGAGATCTATTTCATACCAACTCTACCATGTTATTTTGGACAAATCATTAAAACTGTCTTAGTTTCGTTATCACTGAAAGTACCCTGCCTACCTCATAGATTTTTGTGAGATTAAATGAGATAATAATAAATAGGAAAATGCTTAGAAATATAGATTGTGTAGCACAAGTACAAAGTATAGTTATTAAAATGCATGCATCATTCAGAGTATAACAAAATCAAGTTTCTTAAGAAAAATTATTTTCTGGGATTGTGGAAAGAACACTGCTCTGAGTCCCAAAAGACCTGGGTTCCATTGTCTCATCTGTAAAATGAATCAGTTGGAGCAGATAATTTTCCAGGGTTTCTTTTTGAAACAAACAGTGGAAAATATATCTTTAATAGTATCTTGTAAAGGGAAAAATAATCAAGGACCACAACCAAGTAAAATTTTTAAAATGCTATGTACTTTGGTATTTTTGTTTGTTTGTGAGAGAGGAAAAAGAAAAGATTCCATGTATTAGCATTTCAAATTAAGAACTCAGCTTAAGAAACAAGCTTAACTTGTTTCAGTCTAGACTGCTATTGATCAGGATAATGGACATTAGAATTTTTAAGCTTTATTGGGACCACCATTAACAAAGTTCTGATTCACTTTCTAGCATTCCTTCCTTTGGGCCTCAGTTTCCTTTGTAAAATGAAGTAGATAAACTAAATAGCCTCTAAGGTCCTTTCCAGCTCCCTATCTAGATTCTAGGGGAAAATGAAATCAATATATAAAATTATAAAGCTTCCTTTATTTCCTATTTTCTTTGCTCCCTTCTTCTTCCCTTTACCAAATTATTAAATCCAAGATTTTTGGTCTAGTAGGTGCTGAATGGATAATTTAGTGTGGGAAATAAAGTTAAATCAGTGAACAACACACTTTGAAATTCAGTGAGCTAGCTCATTATTCAGTGCAATTAGTTGATGCATTTAGGTACATTGTGGAAAAATAGATAAGGAGGTAGACTTGGGGTCATGCTACTTGCTTTCATATCCTAGCTCAAAGACTTCAGTGCGATCACATGCAAGTCAGTTAAACTCTCAGGGCCTCTATGCCCTTCCTGTGAAATAAGAATAGTAATACCTGCACTATCTGACTCTCAAGGCTGGTGAGAGGAAGTCAAGGTGAGATATAAATAAATAGGAATTATCATCAACCCATGAGAGCCTCTACTTTGAATACGAGATACTGTCACAACAACTCACTGGGGACAAAATAAATTAAGGGCTGTGTTCTACCCTGACATTGCAAGCTTCATACCTATTTTAAAGGAATAGAACATGTTTTTAAGGCTATGTTAAAGAAGAAAAAATCAAGAAACTGTAAAACAAGAAGGAATGGAGGATATAGGCTATGGTTGGAACAAGAGAAAGAAACAACATAATAGAGTTTCTAAGTAATTCAATGAACAAGAATTTGTTAAGCTTCTAATATGTGCCAGGCACTGCTCTTGGCACTGGGAAAACAAATTATAAGTCAAATAACCCCAAATTCAATGTTGAGAGGGGTGGGGAAATCTCAGATATAAATAACAGGGAAGCAAATTGGAAACAGCACTGAGAGCCTCAGGTACCTATGTGAAACAATTTTAGCACAAGAAAATAAATACATCATAGAAATTAGAGTTCAGAGAAAAGGGCTAATGGCTGAAATGTGGCAATGGCTTCCCATTATTTATTCACAATAAACAGATCTGATTTGAAGAGAATGGGAATAAAAATGAATACAAAATGCACATACCCATATGGAAAAATAGCAAGAATTTTAGAGTTGTGAAATGAACTTAGAGATCAATTAGTACAATCTCCTCATTGTGCACATGAGAAAACCTTTCTGAGTTTGTAGTTGCTGCCTTTCTATAGTAGGGTAGCAGGAAGCTAGAACACCTGATCTATAGCTGAATCTCCAGGTCTGGAAGAATTACATTTCAGGATATTGAAGAAATTTGTGAACGGATGGTATTTCAATGTCATAATCCATGATAAAAATCACAGAGAATGGAAAGAGAGTAAAGATATGGAAAAGAGGGGAAAAGGCACGTTATAAATGAAAAGGGCACCTTATAAATTAGTACACTTGACATCAAACTCTGCTAAAAGAATCAAAGAATTTAGGATGGGGAATATATCAAACACATTATCTTGATCCAACATGATTTGAATAGGAACATCACTCCAAACAATACCATTCCATTATTTAGACGAGGCATGGCTCAAATTGTAAATACTGGATTTAGAGACAAAGAAACTGGGTTTGAATCCCAGCTCTGTCACCTATTAGCTATGTGATCTTGGGCAAATTACTTAATGTTTCTGGGCCTTAGTTTCTGAAAAATGAGGGGATTACATTACCTATAAAATTACATTAGGGGATTACATTACCTATAAAATCCCTTTCAGCACTAAACTATAAATCTATGATGCTACAGTAATAATAAATGAAAGTAATAATTTATGATCAAAATATACTTTAAGGCATAATAAATTATTTTGCCTCAAAAGTATTTATTATAATTATTTATTAAGCATTTACTCTTTGCAAGTCACTATGCTAGACACTGGGAATTCAGTAAAAAAAAAATGAAATAGATCCTGCCCTCAGACTCAGAGAGCTTGAATCTTACTAGGCTGTAATTTATTCGCTACCAGCTGCTCTGCTTGATTTCAACCCCACCACCATGATCATAATGCTCCCCAAGATAAGCTCATTGCCAGAAAACTCATCACCATGGAGAACGCTTCAGCTTCTGATACTGGAGCACTAGAGGGCAGAGCAAAACACTATTACTATACTATCACACAATAGTACTACTAATAGAGGGCTCAAAATCTGTGTACACCCCTGGTGGCTCCCAGCTTTTAATGGTATATTTTTGTGTGTTATCTTCTTTCATCAGACTATAAGATTCCTGAGGGCAGGGACTATCTTTCCTTTTTTATTTGTATCCCCAGCATTTAGCACACTGCCTGACACACAGTAGGCTCTTATTGTATTCTGCAGTACGTTTTACAAAGTGGTTTTCTCACAATACCTGTCCCCTCTAAGTTGACAATTCTCTTTTTACTCACAGGGATGCTGTTTCATTGGGAATTATGGAATATTCCCTGTATGAAAAGTCACAGGTCTCACAAAGGTCAATGGAAACCAAATGAATGGCAAGAGTAGGTTGCAGCATGTTTCTAATAAAGAACTGATAATCCCTCAATAGTGTACAGCTTCCCAGGTCATT
The DNA here is from genome assembly GCA_011680675.1 of Gymnobelideus leadbeateri. Classification (NCBI taxonomy): domain Eukaryota; kingdom Metazoa; phylum Chordata; class Mammalia; order Diprotodontia; family Petauridae; genus Gymnobelideus; species Gymnobelideus leadbeateri. The sequence continues at coordinate 4,456 of WOXC01003089.1, read as the reverse complement.
CTCCCACCTTTCTCAAGCTGTTTCAGTACTTGATTCACCATCTTCCTCAACTCCTGGGGACACTCATAACACCTTAGATGCTTCCTCAAGCACTGTAACGTTGCAATTCCTAACTCACACCACCTATTTTCAGTTCACTTTAGCCACATACAGAAAAGCTCGTACATTAGAGATTCTTTTTTAAAGCAATTGGGGTTAAGTAACTTGCTCAAGGTTACATAGCTAGTCATTATTTATGTGTGGGTGCTCATTTCTGAGGCTGGATTCGTTCCCGGATCATCCCAACTCTGAGGTCGGTGCTCTTACTCACTGTGCCACCTAGCCGCCCCTACATTAGAGATTCTTAATCTAGAATCGATTAACTTTTCTTTTCACATTTTGATGACTATTTCAATATAGTTGGATTTCTTTTTAGTCCTATGTATTTTATTTGATATGTTTAAAAGTTTTATCTTCATAAAGGGTCCTCAGGTTTCATCACACTGATAATGCAGCCTATGACACACAAAAAAGTTAAGAACCACTATACCACTCTCCATGAGAGTTCCATTGTTCTGCTTAGAAACCGACTTTCTCCTGTCAGACCATAACCTCCTATTATTCTTCCTTGGATGGTGGGAGGAGGTGGAAGTGATACCAAGATGGTGGAGAGAAGCCAGGAAGTTACCTGAATTCTCCCCAGTTTCCCTTGGAAACAATGTTAAATCAAGCCTCTAAAAGAATTCTGGTGTGACAGGATCCACAAAAAGATGGAGTGAAACAATTTTCCAGCCCAAGAAAACTTAGGACTTTAGAAAAGGTCTGTTTCACCTGAGTAAAAGGGGAATGCAGCCCAGCACAAAGAATGCCCAGGCAAGCCAGAGGGAGACCCTTAGCCACAGCAAAGATCAGCAACCAATCTCTAGCAGTCTGAGATCAGCAAGCCAATGGCATGGCAAGCCAGCTGTGAGGTTTCCAACCCTAATGCAGAAGGAAAACTGCCAGCCCTGGAATCCAGAGAATGATAGGCATAATTAGGCCAGGCCACCCTTGCACAATGGACAAGTGACCAGTCCCAGAGGCCCTGGTACAGAAAACCAATGACCAGACACCTGAGAAATATAAGAAGCTTGGGACAGTGTCCTGTGTACCCCAGCAGCAGAACTCAACTTTTAAAAATAAGCAAAACTGAGTTAAAGGGCCCTGATCATAGAAAGCTACTATGGTGACAAGGAAAACCAAACACAAACTCAGAAGAGGACAACAATATAAAATGCCTAAATGCAAAGGCTGAGAGGGGAAGATAAAAGTCCACTTGGAACAGCTCATAAAGGACTTAAAAAATCAAATAAGAGACTTAGATGAAAAATTGGGAAAAGAAATTAGAGGTATGCAAAAAGATTGTGAAAAAAGAGTTAACAGCTTAGAAAAGGAAGCACAAAAATTGACTGAAGATAAACAACTCCTTCAAAAGTAGAATTAGCCAAATGAAAAAGGAGGTACAAAAGCTGACTGAAGAAAATAATTCCCTAGAAAAAAAGATTGGGGAAGTGAAAGTTAATGACTCTATGAGACAGCAAGGATCAGTCAGATAACATAAAAAATGAAAAATCGAAGAAAATGTAAAATACTTCACTGGAAAACAGATCGAGGGGAGATAATTTAAGAATCATTGTACTATCTGAAAGCCATGGTTAAAAAAAGAGACTGGACATCATCTTTCAAGAAATTATCTAGGAAAACTACCCTGATATCCCAGAATCAGATACCAAAATAGTCAAAAAAAGAATCTACCAGGGGTGGTTAGGTGGCACAGTGAATAGAACGCTGGCCTTGGAGTCAGGAGGACCTGAGTTCAAATCTGGCCTCAGACACTTAACACTTACTAGCTGTGTAACCTTGGGCAAGTCATTTAACCCCAAATGCCCTACCTTCCCTCCTCCAAAAAGCAAAAAAAAAAAAAAAAAAAAAAATCCACCACTCACCTCCAAAGATATCTGAAAATGAAAACTCCAAGTAATATTGTATCCAAATTCCAGAACTACCAGGTCAAGGAGAAAATACTACAAGCAGACAGAAAGAAACAGTTAAAATATCAAGAGTCACAGTCAGGATTACACAGGATTTAGCAGATCTTACTTTAAAGGATCAGATGATTTAGAATATGATATTCTAGAAGGCAAAGGAGCTTGGATTATAACCAAGAACCAACTACCCAACAAAACTGATCATAGTCTTTCCCAGGAAAGGACGGAGATTTAATGAAATAGGGAACTTTCAAAATTTCCTGATGAAAAGACTAGAGATGAATAGAAAATTTGATCTTCAAATACAAGATTCGGAAAAGCATAAAAAGATAAACAGGAATGAATAAAAATATGGCATAATGTTTGCCTCCCTGTATGGGAAGATGATACTTACAACTTTTAAGAACTGTATCTCTATTAGGGCAGTTAGAAGGAGTATACTTAGATTGAGAGTGTGAGTACAAGTTGACTTTGATGGGGAGAAAAAAATTAAGGGGCAAAAAAAAGATTGTACTGGGAGAAGAGAAAAGGGAGAGGCAGAATGGGATAAATTATTCACATGAAGAGGCATGAAAGACCTATTATAGTATAGGGAAAGAAGTGAAGGAGTGTTTTAACATTACTCTCATTGGATTTGTCTCAAAGAGGGAATAATATATACACTCAGTTGGGTAAAGAAATCTGTTTTACCCTATAGAGAATTAGGAGGGGAACAGGAAAAAAGGGGGAGAAGGGAGGGTAGAGGCAGGTGATGGACAGAAGCAAAACACTGATGAGGAGGGAAAGGGTGAAAGGTGAGAGAGGGAGGGAGGAAGGGAGTGAGTGAGGGAGGGAGGGAGAGAGAGAGAGAGAGAGAGAGAGAGAGAGAGAGAGAGAGAAGTATAAATAGGGGAAATATAGGATGGAAGAAATTATAGTTAATAATCATAGTTGTGAATGTGAATGGGATGAATTCACCCATAAAAGAGAAGTGGATAACAGAGCAGATTAAAATAAGAATCCTCCAATATGTTGTTTACAAGAAACACATTTGAAGCAGAGACACACACAGAGTAAAAGATAAAATGTAAAAAGAATATATTATATTCTAGCTGAAGTAAAAAAAGCAGGGGTAGCAATCCTGATCTCAGACAAAGAAAAAACAAAAAGAGATCTAATTAAAAGAAATAAGGAAGGAAACTATATCTTGCTAAAAGGTACCATAGACAATCAAGTAATATCAATACTAAACATACACACACACACACACACACACACACACACACACACACACACACCAAGTGGTATAGCATTTAAATTCTTAGAGAAATTAAGTGAGTTGCAGGAAGAAATAGACAGCAAAAGTATACTAGTAGGAGACTTCAACCTCCTCTTCTCAGAACTGGATAAATCTGACCACAAAATAAATAAGAAAGAACTTAAGGAGGTGAAAAGAGGTTTAGAAAAGTTAGATATGATAGATTTCTGGAGAAAATTGAATGCAGCCAGAAAGGAATAATTTTTTTTCAGTGATACATGGAACCTACACAAAAACTGACCATGGATTAGGGCATATTCTAATGCAGAAAGGTAGAAATATTAAAAGCATACTTTTCAGATAATGATAAAATAAAAATTATATGTAATAAAGGGCCATGTAAAGATATATTAAATATTAATGGAAACTAAACAATATAATCTTAAAGAATGAGTGGGTCATATAACAAATCATAGAAACAATCAATAACTTAATCCATGGGGATGATAATAATGAGACAACATACCAAAATTTATGGGTTGTAACCAAAGTAGTACTTTGGGGAAATTTTATATCTCTAAATGCTTACATAAATAAAGTACAGAAAGAACAGATCAATGAATTGACCATGTAATTTTAAAAGCTGGGAAAAGAACAAATTAAAAATCACAAATTAAATGCCAAATAAGAAGTTCTGAAAATCACAGGAGAGATTAATAAAGCTGAAAGTAAGATAACTGTTAAACTAATAAATAAAACTGAGCTGGTTTTAATGATTAAAAGACAAAATAGGTAAACCTTTGGTTAATTTGATTAAAAAAAGAAAACCAAATTACCAGTATGAAACATGAAAAGGGTGAATTCGCCACTAGTGAAGAGGAAATTAAAGCTATAATTAAGAGCCATTTCACCTCATTGTATGCCAAAAATATGAAAATCTAGGTAAGATGGATAAATATTTATAAAACTATAAACTGCCCAGATTAATAGAAGAAGAAATAAAATACTTAAATAACACCATTTAAAAAAAAAAAATTGAACAAGTCATGAGTGAACTCCCTAAGAAAAAATCTCTAGGACCAGATGGATTTACAAGTGAATTCTACCAAACATTTAAAGAAGAATTAATTTCAATAAAATATAAACTATTTGGAACAATAGGTGAAAGAGTTCTAGCAAATTCCTGTTATGACACAAATATGGTGCTGATAAC
>WOXC01003088.1:0-39865 GCA_011680675.1 Gymnobelideus leadbeateri | reverse complement strand
AGGGCTGCTGGGTTCTCCTCAGCGGGAGGTTAGTTTCTCTGTGTAGTTCTGTGGGTGCTGGGGCTCCAGAAGTTGTTCAGAGTCCCCTTTTACATTATTTGGTAGTTTTGTGGGGCAGAGCACCTTGGAAGTGATGTTTCTACTCTGCCATCTTGGCTCCGCCCCCCAACAAAGGACGTTTCTAGAAACAGAACACAAAATGAAGATGCTGTATGAAGCTATGAATCTCCATTTCACTCCACTTACTTAGAAAAGTATGTAGCAAATTCTGCACATTACTTTCAAAACCATCCTTCTCCTTGTCCTCTTCTGTGCATTTCAAAAATTTTCATTGTTCTTTTTCTTTTAAATTTTTCATCATTATTACTACTCTCATCCTAACCAAAAGAAGCCCCCTGCTTACAGACGGGTCCTTTTCTGAATAGTTGTAGTTAGTTTGGAGCTTTTTAGTATGATGCATTTTCCTATATTGATAATCTCATAATTGGTGGCAGAGTTTCTAGCCCATTCCTAAAGCCTATTTAACTCAAAATGAATTTGTTTATAATACCATAGGTTATCTCATTTGAGACTCAGACTAACTTAGTAGGGCAGGTGTTACTATCAGATTTTTCAGATGAGGAAATTTAGGCCCAGGAATTTGTTTAAGGTTTCCTACTTGGTAAGTTGTGAGTTGAGGCTAAAGCTAAGGTTTTCTGATTATTAGTCCAGGACTTTCCCTGCTATTGCTGTATTCCATGCTCTAATTACATAATGTAATTGTTAAGTTTGGTAATGTTAATATTAAATTTGGTATGATTAATATATATATATATAAACATAGAAATATATAGACATATAAACTGTTAATGTGGGGAAAGTGTTCAGACTTCCCGTTTGAGTTCATAATGATAGAATGTTGGAGCTAGAAAAGGCATTAAAGACCATTATCTAATTCAAACCAGTGACAACTAGTGAAAAAGTTGGGGCTAGAACCCAGATCACTTGACCATTTTCAAATCACTATGATCATTTTTTTGTATTCATTCAATCAACAGGCATTTAGAAGTAAGCCCTTCTCTGTGTTAGACACTGTGCTAAGGGTTATGTGATATGAAAATCTTAAAAAGCAAGGTCTCTGCCCCCAGGGGATTCATGTTCTTATTGGGGAGATATCATACAAATTACTGCGTACCTACAAGATACATAGAATATAAATGGAAGGTAATCAGTAATGTGGTGTGGGGGGTGGGAGCAAGCCAAGGAAGGGTCCTGGAAAGGTCTTTTATAGAAATTGGGATTTGAGGTGAGTCTTGAAGGTGAGGAGGGAGAGAATTTCAGACTTGGGACAGCCAACCAGTAGCATGTAAAGGCATAGAATGGGACAGTGGGAGTGCCATGTGTGAGAGATGGGAAGAGACTGGGGCAGAGTATATAGAAGGGAGTAAAAGGTAAGAAGACTGGAAAGATAGAAAGGGACTGGGTTGTACATGATTTTCAGAGCTAAACAGAATTTTACATTTGATCTTAGAACAACTAGAGTTTGTTGGGGGTAGGGAGGATGGGGAGAGTGTTACATGGTCATGCCTGTGCTGAATGGAGGATAAATTGAAGTGGGGAGAGAATTGACCCAGGGCTTTGTGAGTGGAGAAAAGGGGACATATATGAGATATATTGTGAAGGTAGACCTAACAAGACTTAGAAACAGATCAGAAAGTACTAGAGAGAATTTGAGGGTAACACCTAAGCTCTGAACCAGAATGACAGGGAGGATAGGATGATGGTGGCCTCAGTAGTAATAGAAAAGGTGAGGAAAGGGAAGGGTTTTTTTGTGGGAAAGATGAGTTCTATTTTGGACATATTGAGTTTGAGTTATCTGTGGGATATTCAGTTTCAGATATTCAAGAAGCAATTGGTAATGCTGGATACCGCAGAAGGCTAGGTATATAGATCTAGGAATTACCTGCATAGAGAGAGATGACCTGGTGAGACAGGATACGGTGGAGAGAGGCAAGGGCTCAGGACTGAGCCTTGGGAAATATCCAGTGATAGTGGGCATGACCTGGATTCTGAACTATCTAAGGAGTATGAGGAGTGGTCAGACAGGTAGAAAGAAAACCCCAAAAGAACTATATCTTGAAAAACTAGAGAAGCGGGTGCCCAGGAGAAGAGGGTGATCCACAGTGACAAAGGCTACAGAGAGGGATGAGAATGTAAAAAAGACAGTGTTTACCACTTAAGAGGTGACTTTGGAGAGAGCAGTTTGACTTGGATGAAGAAAATGGAAGCCAGATTGCAGAAAGTTCAGAATTGAGTGAGAAGAAGGGATGTGAAGGGGCAAATGGCTTTCTTCAAGGAGTTCCACCAAAGAGTTGAGACATATAGGATGATAGTTGCAGGGATGGTAGGATCAAATGAGGATTTTTTAAAGGATGGGGGCTGGGTAAGATAAGCTATTGAGCAGGCTCCAATGGATAGAGAGATTGAAGATTAGGGAGAGAGGGAGATGATAAAAGAGCCAGTTTTGTCCATAGGAGTGGGTATTCTCAAAGCTTTAAACCAGATAAGGCTCCAGCGGATCAGGACATGGAACCCCCAAGCCAAAGTGTAAGAGTCAGGGACAGCAAGGGGTAGTGTAAAGAACTTTAGGATTTTCGTTCTCCTTTGTTCCTCCCATCTTCTAGCTTTCCTTTTTTCTCTTTCCACTTCTGTTCTTAAGGGATGAAATGGGAATGGTTATCAATAGGTATTCCTTCCTCAAACTATTTCCCACAAACTGCCAGTAGGGCCAGGTTCTTAACCTTTTTTTTTTTGTCTTATGGACTCCTCTGGTAGTCTGATAAAACTTGTGTGCTTAAAATGTCTTTAAATATATAGCATACATAGAATTTCAAAGGAAACCAATTATATTGAAATATTTATCGAATTCTTGCTGTAGGGTCAGATATGAAGCAGCAAGGGTGAATCAGGTATAGAATGACTTGAAGGAAGGGAAGAGGAGTTGCTGTGGCCTCCTTGCTGGGTAGCTGTTCATATAAAATAGATATATATTAAAATAGAAAATATGAAAATGTATAGTATTGTCTATATCCATTTGTATTACTAATTGGAGAAATTCAAGACCCTGGAAAAATGTGAAGTATATTTTAACAGTTTTTTAAAAACTCTAAATGATACTTTCTAGCTCACTACTCATATCCACTAAAAAGGTTATTTATTAATATTTCACTTTTTAGACAGCTGTAAGCAGTTGCAGGATAGTGTTTAAATGTGTGTGGGTTTTTTGTTTGTTTTGCAAAAACCACCCCCACAAACTATTTTTTTTGGATATTACTTTTTCATTATGTGCTAAATATTAAGAGCATTGTAATAATAAAATCAGCATGCCCTTTTCTGATTTAAGACAGGATATTGTCACATTCCTAAAACATGTTTAAAATACATACATTTAAATAAAATGTTAGAATAAAACTTAGCATATCCTTAGGCAAAAAAAAAATTTAGCATGACACTTCTAGGCCTCAGTTTCCTAGCATATAAAATGAGAAAGTTTGTCCATATGATCTCAGAGATCCTTTATTAGCTATAAATCCAATGATCTGATTATAAAGTCTTACTACTGAGTTGAATTCTTGGAACATCTTGGAAGCTGAGCTATGTATTTACCTGTCTACATGAAAAAAAATTTACTCTCTTCAATGCTAAAAAATAACATTTACCAACTCATTAAAAGTAATAACCACAGGGATGGCTAGGTGGCGCAGTGAGTAGAGCGTCGCCCTGGAGTCAGAAGGACCTGAGTTCGCATCCTGCCTCAGACGCTTAAGGCACACACAAACAAAAACCTAGCCGTGTGACCTTGGGCAAGTTACTTAACCCCAATTGCCCTCCCCCCCCCCAAAAAAAAGTAATAACCATGAAAAATTATCAGTATTTAAAAAAGAGAGAATATTCATTGTGACCTTTTAGCTAAAAGGTTAATAGAAAAAAAGCATAATTAGTCATATGGAAGATGAACATTCAAAGTATAGAATAATCTATTTAAGTCCTGGAAGAGATGGACTTCATTTATTTTGCCATGGCTTCATGAAAAAAAGAATTTAGATTAGGAAAATGGATTGTTCTCCCCTAGGACTTTGCTGATATTTGCTCAAACTTTGGCATTCTCTTAACCATATGTTTTATATTCAAACCTAGAGGATAATCTGGTCTTTTATGTCCTGCTCTTGTTATCCCGATGATTTTATATTGTTTCCTAGTAAGGCACAACTCACTGTATACAGATATTGAAAAGGTCATTTGTTAATAAGTGTCATCTCTTGTTAGAGGAGCCTAACTTATCTCATTGATTTCTTTACCTCGTTCATGAAGAAGATTTTTTGGAGTGATTTACTATTATATTAACCTTTTCTGTCTTATTCATTACTGGTCTTGACATTTGCTGACCCTGATAAATAAGTGCATACCTATTGATAAAGTAGTTCATCTGTTTTCACTTGTTATTAAATATAATAGTCTTTCAGAAGAATCCTTTAAAAAGAAGATAATAGAAATTTATGTTATTTTTGTGGGTAGAAAATTTTGACCCAGTGTCTTTTGGTAAAATATGAGTTGATCTTGGTTTGTATTTTCTGTAGGGTTTGCAAAATGGTTATACATTTAGCATACAATAAAATATTTTTCTATTTTCTGTTTTTGATCAGGCCTATGATTTTATCAGTGGAGGTAATTTCTGGTAAGATACTTCTTCTACCAATACAAATCTGTACATTTTCTGCAATTTATAGTCTTTTGAGGGTTGCCTGGAAAGCTAAACTACAGTGATTTGCCCAGGGTCAAAATAGTATGTAGTGGAGGCTCAGATACAGGTTTTCCTGACATGGAGGCCAGTTTTTTTTGCTTTTTGGAGGGCAATTGGGGTTAAGTGACTCGCCCAAGGTTACATGGCTAGTTTTTGTATTAAGTGTCTGAGGCCGGATTTGAACTCAGGTCCTCCTGACTCCAAGGCCAGTGTTCTGTTCACAGTGCCACCTAGTCACCCCATGGAGGCCAGTTCTTGAACTCCTATGCCACATTCCCTCTCCCATTTTTGTTAATACTTAGGAAATACAAAGGTGAACATCAGGTTTTAATGTGATACTTTTAAATGATAATAGGAGGAAATATGATGTGGTGAAAAGAATTGTGGGCTAGAAATGCCAAAGCTTGGATTTTAGTCCCAAATCTACCATTAACTGTGAGACTTTGGACAATAATTCCTCCAATTTTTAGGCTTTACTTTCCACCCTATTAAATGAGGGTGTTGGCCTCAGCTGGAATTAAGATATTTCTTCACCCTACCCAACTTTGAAAGTTAAATACCTCATCTGTTATTGTCCATCAGAGAGGCCTTGAGACTTCCATGTCCCACAATCATTTTGATTTATTCCAGAGTACCTGTGTGCCATGGAATGTTGATTTTTCTAGCATTAAGCTTGTGTATTTATAAAATGCCATGTTGAAAATCATCCCTTATCTTACACTTTCCTTCCAGATTTTTCCCTGGTGTTGTGTCCTAGGGGATTGGTTACTTCCTGTACTTGAAGCTCTGACACTGGTTGTGTTCAGTGATTTCTCTATAGCCCCTTGGGGGGAGGGGAAGAAAAGAAAATTGTGCTGTAATTTAATTCAAATAAGTTCTTCGTTAAAGGTTGAATATCTAACCTTTACATGATATACATCTTTTGTTTCCCTTGTTTCATTTCCTTTTAGCTCAATGATCATCAATATCTTCACTGAAGAATTAGTAAAGGGACTAAAAGGAGATCCAACTTAAACTATCACTAAAATTATATCTCTCTGGAAGGAGGGAAAAACTTAAGTGTATGCTGGAAAACGATTCCTTCCACCTGTTTTAGAGACAGTTTTTAGACCCCAGAATTTAAGTAGGCTTTTCATGGATAGGTGGATTGCTTTCACACTTTTCTCCCTTTCTGCCTTCCTTCTCCACCTAGGGTTGTACCTACTCATTTTCGTGCAAGGCATGGTAATCTACCTCTGCTGGTTGTTAACCCTTTTTTTGTGTTATGAACCCTTTTGGCCGTCTAGTGAACATGACTGTCCCCTTCTCATAATGGTGTTTTTAAATGCTTGGCGATAAAATACAGGAAAAATAAAGTGCAGTGAAAATCAAGGTGTAATTTTTCCCCCGTTCAGTCTCACACTCCTACTGAGATTGATCCTGGTGGCCAGTTTAAGAACTTCTGCTCTCCTCCATGGGCTTTACCAGTCCAGCCTTGCCTCCCTCTGCTTTTGTATTGTGACATTGAACTTTCTGTTGGAATTAATCAAAGTCTATTGGAATAGACTTTGCAAGTTGGGAGAAATAGTGATTAAGCTATCTCCAAGTGGGAAGCAAAGGTTTAGTGAGGTGGAGGAGGAACTGGGGACAGAATATGAACTCCTTGACGAAAACAGATTGTTGAGGGTCCTTCCCTGTCACCTAGCCTTAGTGAGCTCTATTCTGTGGGATGCAAAGGAAGGGGGGAGGCTTGATGGGTTTTGATGGGAGAGTCAGGATTTGAACATAGATCTCTTATGATCAAGTCCAACACTGCAACAAGAACCATTGCATGTCAGAGAGAAGGTGCTGGTTTGCTGCTGAGGAGACCAGATGGGTATGATATCCACATCTTTGGTACTAAATGTGATCACAGGCCATATTACAGTTTATATGGAATTTGGGGGAATGGAAGTAAAAGTGCAACCTGTTAAAAGGGTTGGCAAAGATTTTTGTAGGCTTTTAGGTTGAAATAACCCTTACCTTATGTTAATGTGTGCTAATGAAGGTGAGGGTTGACATAAATAATTAAAACTACAGATTTCTGCTTAGCTGATCAAAGAATGTGTAAAAAATTACATCTTGCCCTTTATAGCAGTAAAACTCAGAGGCTCCAATCCACCCTGGGAACCAAAAAAATATGCTGGTACAAAGATATTTAAGATGGAGAAAGGTTTTCAGGAAAGCTTCACTAGAGTTGAAGTTTTCTATGTTAGAATTATCTATTACTAAGAGCAAAGTAGCTACCTGGCAGGGGACCACTTAACTTTTTTTGGGGAGTGGCTAGGTGGTGAAGTGAATAGAGCACTGGCCCTGGAGTCAGAAGGACCTGAGTTCAAATCTGGCCTCAGACACTTAACACTTACTAACTGTGTGACCTTGGGCAAGTCACTTAACCCCAATTGCCCTCCCCCCTCCAAAAATAAAGCAACCCCCTCCTTTTTTTTTAGTTAACAAGAATTTATTTTTTTCCCTACTTCCTCTCACCTTAGTGGAAAAAAAAAGAATCTCCCAACCCCTCAAACAAGCATATATAGTCAGGCAAAACAAATCCCCATATTGTTTATGTCTAAAAAAGTGTGTCTCATTCTGCTTATTTAGGCCCATCACCTCTTTGTCAGAGATGGATGGCGTGCTTGACCATGGGTCTTCTGGAATTATGGTTAGTCATTGCATTTGATCAGTCTTTCAAAATTGTTTGTTTCTACACTATTTATTACAATAGATATTATTCTCCTGCTTCTGCCTATTTTACTCTTTATTAATTCATGTAAATTTCCCCCAGGTTTCTCTATAATGATTCATTTTACCTTTTTTTTAAAACTTCCACATAGAATCCCATGACATTCACATCCCATACTTTGTTCAGCTGTTTCTAAAGGAATGACCACTGCCCTCCATGGTTTACAGTTCTCTTTTACAAAATATAAATCTTTTTGTAAATATGTGCCCTTGCCCTTTTTCCTAGATCTCCATGAGATACAGGACTTGGAGTGATTTAACTGGGTCACAGGATGTGGACAGTTTAGTGACTTTTTGGTAATAGCTTGAAATTGCTCTCCTGGAAGCTGTGCTGCTCTGTCAGTGTGATGATGTGGCTGTTTCTCCACAGGTCCTCCCCAAGTTTGTTGTTATTCTTTTTCTTATCTTTGTCAGTTTGGTGGGCATGAGGTAGAGCCCCAGTTGCTTCAATGTCCACTTCTCTAATTATTTGTGATTTGGAGTCATTTTTCATGTAGATATTAATACTTTGGATTTCTTTCATTGGAAGCTGAATCTTCATATGTTTTGAACATTTAAACATTGAGGAATCAGTCTTATTCTTATGAGTTTGAATCAGTTTCTCATATATATGTATACATACATGTACACATACACAGTACAACACATACATATGTACACATACATAAACATATACTCATATGAAAGAGGTATGGGAGGGGCGGCTAGGTGGCGCAGTGAATAGTGTGCCGGCCCTGGAATCAGAAGGACCTGAGTTCGGAGCCGGCCTCTGACACTTAATCCACACAAACAAAAACCTAGCCCTGTAACCTTGGGCAAGTTACTTAACCCCAATTGCCCTAAAGGGGCGGCTAGGTGGCGCAGTGAGTAAGAGTGCCGGCCTCGGAGTTTGGATGACCCGAGATCAGATCTGGCCTCAGAAAATGTGCACCCACGCATAAATAATGACTAGCCGTGTAACCTTGAGCAAGTTACTTAACCCCAATTGCTTTAAAAAAAAAAAGAAAGAAAAGAAAGAGGTATGGAAAAAGTGAATATGAAAGAAAATAAAAAAGAATATAAAAGAGAGATACATAGACAACTTCCTGCAAAGATTTTTCCCCCCAGATGTTTTCCTTCTCATCTTGACTTCCTTGATTTTGTTTAAACAAAAGCTTCAATTTTATATCATCAGGATTGTTATTTCTATCTACCTTGATCCTCTCTACTCTTATTTGGTCACTGAAAGGTAATTTATCCTTTGTTTCTCTAATTTTATAGTTTATGATATGACCTTTTTATATTGTAAGTTACATATCCATTTGGAATTTATCTTGGTTTATGGTGTGAAATGTTTGGTCTATACCTAATTAATGTCTGACAGACTGCTTTTCAGCTGTCCCAGCAGTTTCTGTCAGTTATTGAGTTTTTACCCAGGTAGATGAGATCTTTGGGTTTATTGAACACCCGTCTTGTTTGCTTCTTGTATATTATTTATTTAATCTGTTAGGGGAAGACCTCTTAAAATAATTGGATAATATACTATTAATACTTTGGATTTAGACAGTGCCAATCTTCATGAGAACTCAGATTGCTTTTATGTATATTATTTTAGCCTCAACATCCTTGTTTTATAGGGAAGGACAAATATCCTCACTTCCATCTTATACCTCGATATTAGCCTTTAGAAAATATGTTGTTTTTAGGTTAAAACAGAAAGTACTGTCCTGAATTCTTTGTCTCTTTTGAAGAAAAAACTTTATAGAATTAGATGGGGATTTTTTCCTTTTTTATTCTTTAGCACAGTTGTAGGATAATAAAAAGCTTAGCAATTTTATTTAAAGAACTGTAAACCATTTAAAATAAAGGGATTGATTATACTAATGCATATTTTCAAAAGTAGCATATTTGGAATGTTTTTAATTGAGAGGGAAGAACTGATTAGTTGAATATGATATGTCATAGTAAGGTGATATGAATAATTACAAAGTGAGACAAGCTTTACTATAAGTTTAGAGTAATATTGTTGTTAGCATAGCTTAATTAGAAGAACATATTTTCTCATAACGTGAATTAAAAGACATTACAACACTTTTTTTTCTTTCTGCAGGGAATCAACTGTTTTTGAAAAGAGTAAGCCAATTCTGGCCTTATCAATTCAGTGACGTAATTACAGTGATCCTGCTTTTGTTCATCAGTCTCTCTTGACATGGAAACGATGTAAAAGAAACCATGAGCATGAGCAGTCAGTGGACCATGCCACAGAGTGTAGTTGCTACAGCCAACAGTTCACAGTATTTTTTGTTTAATTAGCTCCTTATTTACTGTTATAGTTTTCCTAAGGTATTCAAAAATATTATTTAAACTTTCCAGTTTGAAAATTTTTAGTGTTCTTTTCCCATGCAGAAATAATTCAAGTATTTGCCCCCAAACAAGGATCAGTGGTATTATAGATTGATAAACTGCTAAAGAATATTTTTTTAAAAGGGCCAGTATTTTAAAGTTAGAGATAAATGTACCCTTTAGAAAAAGGTTATGATCCAGTTAATGGTTAGTATCAACCATTTACTTAAAACATGTGGCAAATTGCAATTAGGCTGGACTTTTTTATTCCAAGGTTAAAGTATTCAGATATTGGAAAGGGAATTCCAGATAATGAAAAATCAACAAATTTTATATTTAGTTATCAATCAGTTGCTATATTAACCTTATAAATAGAGAATTAAGATAGGGAGTCAGAAAATTAATTTTGTATTTCATCAAGAAGCATTTTAGCACCTTCTATGTGTCAGACAATCTTCCAAATGCTGGGATCTGAAAAAAGGCTTAAGAAGTCACTGCTCTATAAGACTGCACTCTAATGGGTGACATGAAAACAACTATATACAAACTATGTGTGTGCGTGTGTGTGTATGTGTGTGTGACATACACATACACATTCACACACATATGCATATATGCACGATAAATTGGAGATAAACAACAGAAGGAAGCCATTAGTGTAAAGTAAAATTGGAGATGGCTTCTTATAGAGAAGTTGGGATTTTTTTGAGACTTGAAGAAACTCAGGGAATTGAGGAGGAAGAGAATTCCGGGCATGGAAGACAGTCAGTGAAAGTATATGGACTTGCAAGATGAAACATATTGTAAAGGAATGATAAGGAAGCCAGTGTCATTACATTACAGGGTACTTGGAAAGGAGAATAAGGTGTAAGGTACTGGAAAATTAGAATGGGACAAGATTATGTTTGGCTTTGAAAGACAAACAGAGGATTTTATATTTGTTCCTGGAAGTAATTGGGAATCATAAGAGTTTATTGAATATAGGGGTCAACATGGTCACAGTAGCACTTTAGGAAGACTAGTTTGGTGGCTGAATGGAAGATAGACTAAAGTGGGGAGAGATTCAATAGCAGGTAGTGAGAGAAAGTCAGGAATCCAGAAGGGAAAGATAATTTTAAAGCACTGAGATTTTAGAGACTGAACATTATGGGAAATATTTTAACCTCTGTGAATGAAGCATGTCATGGTAGGATGTGGCTTTCTCACAGTGTGTTATCATTAACAGCTAAAGAAAAATGTGACTAAATTCATGTGGGTTATTTTTGGTTATATGATAAATGTTTAAGCATTGTATTTTTGTATTGATTAGGTGTGGTACTTCATTTTGGCTCTGTATAGTGTACTTTATGCTGTTATTACTGTGTATGTTGACCAAATACCACAGGATTGCTGATTTTATGTTTCCATTTATAGTATCACATTGCTTTCCAGTTCCAAAAAGTTTAATTATTTTAAAAATATTTTATACTTTTTATGCTTTTTGTGACTATTTTGTTAATTTCTAATAAAACATGAATATTGAATTATTCTTGAGTTCACATATTTTAAATCTTTGCTTAAAGTTGAGATGTCTTCTTTCCTAAGATTTTCTAAAATAAAGATAGCATAGTCTGAGATCAGATCATCTGAATTAACCTTTTCTTAGCTTTTTTTTTATAGATTTGGACAGAGATTTCCTCATTCATTTGAACCTTTTGATCAGCTAGAATAGTATTATGGTGTTTATGAACTACTCAGGTGTGTCCAGCAAGCTTTTGCTGGGCCTCTCTATTTCAAGATACCCTTCAAAAGTGCTCCATACTCTTTTATCCCAGAATCTTACTACTTCAAGTGATGGCTTTATAGTCTTCTGTAAATAAGAAAAACTAACAGAATATGACTTAATAATTAATGCAATTTTACTATATGAAGTCCCATTGAATCAACAACTCAAGCTTATAAATGGGGAAGCCTCATTAATTCAGCCATACTAATTATAGTTGGGATTTTATGACTACCTATGCAGAAAACGTTTCCTAAATTATTTAATAGTGTGGACTGTTATGGGATGATCTTAAAATTACTAAAGAGAACAAAGTTTTCCAATATCTTAAAAGCCCTTGTTACAGAAAATGATGCATTATTGTGGTAGATTTATCCCCAGTCACTAAGAAAATCCCCTTAAGAGCTACTGTCAGCTATCATTTGAATAGTAACACGTGATGGTAAGAAAACTGAATTTCTGCAATAATATTCTGCAATTCAGACTTTACCAATCTCTTAGTGATATCTCACCATGCTGAGTAGCAGAATTGAAATGCTATTCCAAGTACTTAAATGTTACTTTAGTTAACATGAATTTCTGTAAATAAGATAGTTTCAGAATTACATTTTTAAATGAAATATTTGTTCAGTAATATTTTTAAAATTTATGCAAGTGGCAATTCACATTAATTTTGTTGTGCATGTTTTAATAATATGGGGTGATCTTTTAAGTTAACATATTGTGTCTTGCCAAATGTAGGTTAAAATTGTATTCCTCTTTTTTGTCATGAGTCTTTAAAATAGTTAAAGATTAAATTGGGGGTAGTTATTTAAATTACCACATTATGTCTTGCCAAGTGTAGGTTAGAATTCTCTCTTTTGTCATATACCCAAATAGTTAAACATAAAATTATAGGAACATTCTGGAAATTTTGAAGGTTTTCTTGACGAGTGTTTTATTTCAGCAAATTCATGTCATATTGAAATATAGTTGCTGTATTAGTTACTAGCATTTTTTGGTATAAATTTTATGTATAAAAACACTTCAGAGTAAATGTGTAAAGGTTTTGGAAATCTTTGATAAATAAAATGATTAAGTAAGAAGTCTCCTAACATCATTTAGTAATAAGAACAAAGAAGTTTTAAAATTAATCTTTCTGGTTCATGGGAAATTGATGTGAGTAATTGTGATTTAGTTAGTATATTCTGTTGTATCATGACCTGTACTATTTATTTTGGGAGCTCAAGATTTAACTTCTTTGAGGATAGTCACCAGTTTTGTAATATATGCCTTATTTTGTGTTAATCTTAATTCTATATAAGACTTCTTCATCTGGTTTATGTAAGGCTGTTTCATTTGCAAGGAAGCTGCTAGAAGTAAGTCAGGTGGTGATGAAGATAATGATTGCTATACATCACTTCCAATGATCCTCACAATACAACTGTGAAGTAGGTGCTGCAGGTTTTATCTTTTTTTGTGGATGAGGAAACTGAGGCTCAGGGAAGTTAAATGAGCACCTATAGTCATGGACCTAGGGAGTATAGGAGGCAGGGTTTGATGGAAGCCAGTATTTACTCCAAGCTGAACACGTTTTCCACTTGTCAACAAGTGAGGCATTTACTCATCATTGGCCACAGCTACAGTAACTTTATATAGTGATATTTCCCTCACCAATATTAAAGAACATCTACATTCTTTACAACCATCAAGCTTTATGACTACCCTTTTCCTGTCTTCCTTTTAATATCTTGTTATTAGTTTGTATAAACAGTGTCTTATTTCCACTTGTTCCTTTTTTAATCAATTTCTCCTTTGCCTATAGCTCTACTTTTGCCTCCTTTTGCTTTCTTCACAATCTGTTTTTAAATGGAAGAAAACTACTAAAATAATCTGCCCATATCTTTCAGTTTCTCATCTACTTTGAAACTCCTCTTATTAGCTAAAGTTGGTTGCAAGCTATATGGGACCAATTCAGTGTAAACCCATTTCATACAACACAAAAATGTTTTTCGTTTTAATTTTAATTTACATAAGCCTAGTTCATCTGGTTGCAGAGAAGCCAGTATAATTAATGGAAGGAGGCAGACAGAAGGAAGACAATTGGCATATTGTCAAGTAATAGTGATGGTGATGATAGCTGACATTTATAATACTTTAAAGTGCTCAGTTAATCTTATAGATGAAAGCACCTGTTTAGTTAGGCTTAGCCCAAGTCAATTCAATATACCCGAAATGTTTCTTAGTTACTTGCCCATCAGCTTGCCACATATCATTATAATTTTTTTATGTTTATATATACATTTTATTATATTATTTCTCCAGTAAATTCTACTGTGCCTCTTGATTACCTGGAGATGACTCCCAGGTTCTCAAAGGCTATATTTTCTATAGCTATTTGCAAACTATATAGGACTTATTTCTTGTAACTCCATTTTATACAGTGCAGAAGTGTGTTTGTCTTGATTTTAATTTATATAAAGTAAGTTCATCTGTTACAGAGAAACAATATAAGAAATGGGGGGGGGCATGGAGAGGGGCAGAGAGAAGTAAGGCAATTTAGATTAATTAATTAGTGAGTTGGTGGAGCTTTGGCAAATCCATATGGATTGTGAGTGAATTCAGAGCTTTTTATTTCAAACAGTTTAGCTATGTTTTTACTTTTTAAAAAAGCTTATTTTGTTTCCTCAATGTGAATTATCTCTCCACTAATGCAGAACATAGCTTCCTTACACCTCATCTAAACTTCTGGTGGTAAGTCTTTTAGTTGATTTGATTCTTGAATGGCAGGTATAATATTCTTCCCTGGGCTTTGAATTTATTCATATCCCATTAGTTTATGTAGACCAGTGACAGTAAAAAAAATCATTTTTAGTTGAAATCATAGTGAAGGAGAGGAGGATCTGAAATATTGTCAAGCTTAAAATGAATTAAAACCGTTCTGAAACTTTATTTTTATTTTTTTGCTTTTTGGAGGGGAGAAGGTAGGGCAGTTGGGGTTACGTGACTTGTCCAAAGTCACATGGCTAGTTTTTGTGTTAAGTGTTTGAGGCCAGATTTGAACTCAGGTCCTCCTGACTCCAGGGCAGGTGCTCTATTCACTGTGCCACCTAGCCACTCCTGAAATTTTATTTTTTAAAAGTCTAAGGTGTATTCAGGGCTTAGCTTTAACACTGAAGTGGACAAGTGCTTGAGTGCCTGCTATAGGTAGCAGTAAGGTAAGGTAAGTAAGGTAAGGTAACTTTTTAGGTGATTGACATCCATCCATCAATCATGAGGAAATACTTTATCGATTCTCTAAGAGTTTATGATCTTTTAACGTTTATAATCCCTAAGAGTTTATAATAGATTATAAACTCTTAAGAAAATTGATGAAGTATTTTTAGAAGGTAAGACCCCCTCCTAAAATACTAACTGAACATGGTCCCAAGGAGTGAAGTGGCTTATCCTAGGTTAGGTCACTGGATTCTATCTAGTGCTCTTCCCATACATGGTACTTGGATGTCTGTCCACATTTTAAAAATGAATTTTGGTGTTTTATTTATTCTAAATTAGTGCAAGAAACTCCTGGGTGAGCAAATTCCCTTTATGAGTGGAGTTGCCTAGAGTGCTGAGAAGTTATGTGACTTGCCTAAGGCAATAGCCATCTGTATCAGAAGCTGCACTTGAACCCAGACCCTCTTGACTTTGAGGCCCCCTCTCTGTTCACTACATCTCACTGGTTCTCCAGTGACTAGAAGATAGTGACATCTGAAAGGGTGAAACTACGCTGGTAACATAGTTGTGCCTATAGATAAAGATGATGGTGCCATTAACCGGGCTGTTTGGTTGTTCTTGTCTTTCATATTTTCCACACATTTCTGAACCTCATCTTCAGTTATTTTAGTTGACTTTTGATGTTCCCTAAAAGAAGTGGAGGGATGACAGCCATGCCAAATATGAAATCTCAACTATAAAGAACTCTTCCAAAATAATGATTCAGCATCAGTGCCCAGTTCATGTTGGGTGTGAAAACAAGTGGTAAATCTGAGATCTCTTTGTCCATTTATTTCCAGGGTGGCCTGGCAATGAGCATCCTATTATTCTTATTTGCACAATTTCTGCCCCTCAGTGATGTGAAAAACATTCTCAGTGTACTGCACTAGTTCTCAACCTGATAGAAAAAAAATGAGACAAAAGATACATTTAAATAGTAGAGAGTATAGCCTAGCTGAAGAACAAGCTGAAATGCTGTTATTATTTTGTAATGTGAGACTTACTATAGATATCTGAACTTAGAACAACAGCTTCTTTAGTCATCTATGGGAAAGGTAGATTTACTTCAAATCAAAGCAGTTAAATCTTGACAAGAGAAGCAGACCTATTAGAATTATGTTAATGTTAGTGAGCTCTATTGTAGTAGATACTTTTAAATTTTACAGTAGTGCTTTCTTTCATAATTTTCCAGATTAATTTTATAGCTGCATCACAAAGCTCAATTTTCATCCAGTTATCTTATTTGCCAAATTAATTGAAATACATGGAGACTTTTTGAGAGGTAAATTATCCCTAATTCAACATGTTAATCTGATGTTGGGCAGCTCTTGGTGAAAACAAAAGATACAGTTCATATATACAGGCTTCATCATAGTCATTTGAGCAGTAACAAGCGTGTTCCCCCTCTGGGAGGTATTGTTACACAGCAGAAAGAGCACTGGCTGTGTAGGAAGAGGACGTGGGTTCAGCTCCCACCGGGGTGCTTGCCCTGTAACCTCGGACAGGTCATTTAACATCCTTAGATTTCAGTTTCCACGTTTGTAAAATGAGAGAGTTGAACTAAATGGCCTCTGAACATCATTGGTCCATGATGCTTTGAATTCTGTTTGTTTTTGTTCAACTACAAATGTCTACTTCTTGGAGTACAGTAGATAAATCTATTAATATTTTACATGTAATTTTACATGTAATTACATGTAATTCATAAACATGAAATTAAATACATGTTTTAGTCAAATTTACATGATAAATGTAGACTATTGAGGTATTTAGCTAACTCAGTCTTAAGCTCTCATCTCAATTCACAGAGTGGAATAGAAAGATGAAATTTCTATTAAAATTCTCAAGTGATTTCCCAATTTGTAATGAAACTGCTTTATTTATTTACTAGAGGAGAAAATGGTTCCTCTAACACATGTATAAGAAACTACTGCTACTTTCACTTGTATAGTTTTAAAAAAATTAAAGTTAATTGTCAGTTAATTGTTAAAACTTTGTTTAAGGTTCAGTTGCAAACATTTCTTGAATGATTCATTACCATCTGAATTTTTTTTATTTTTTAGAATTAGTATTATAGTGAAGGAGGAAGGTATTTGCCAGGGCCACAGTTAATTTAGTAGTTAAGAATTGATCGTGGTAAGAAGTATTAAGACCATTGGCTATTAAAAATGAAGCAGAGTTTGTAAATAATTTATTCATAAAATGTTTCCAAACCCATAAATATACTCTCACAAGCATTACTTGTGCTAAATTATAAATTACTTGAAGATAGAAAATGTCTTTTTCATTTCAGTGCTTACCACAGTGCCTGACATTTAGTAGGTGCTATATAAATGTTTTTATTATTTTTATTATTATTTCTGTATGCCTAAATTGCCTTACACATAGTAGGCACTCAGGTATTTGTTGAATGAATATATGTTATATGTGTTTAATATGTTATATGTATCTGACTATAAATTGTCATAGATCCAGTCTGGAAGCAACACCCCTAGTATTTGGAAATTGTGTATTACTTACCTTTGTCTCTTGTCTCTGCCACTACTACTATTAGCCCAAGTGCCTAATTCCTCTTAGCCCGACAAATATCATGCCCAAATAATTGGTATTTTTGTTAAATCAGCAACCACTGATTAGATTAGTTAGATTAGCTTGCATACTAACTATCAAATAAAATGCTTGGGAATAGAATGCTCACTACAGGCATAGTTTATTACTTTTTAATGTTTTCACTTATTATTAGTCAGTTTTATGCAATACTAGTCAAGATTTGTACATGACCCCCACCCCCTTGGTTATAGGTTATATGTGTGCGGTCTACTGCTCAAGGAGCAACTCTTATGTTATATTAACTCTATAGGTGTTAATAGTAAAAATTTCTGAAAAGAGAGGTTCTAAGTTCAAATGATGGCAAAAGTTTAAAAGGTAAGATAATTGATTGTTTTTGATATAAAAGCAAACTTATAACAATTTGATGCTGTTGAAAAACAGTTATGTTGCTAAACTTTTAGATGTTATTTCTTTTTTTTCTTCCAAATGCTTTATTAACTTCTGGTTTACATCATTCATTCCACCAGATTTTGAGTTATAATTTTTTCCCCATTTTTCCCCCTACCCACCACCCCAGAATAGCAGTCCCACAGGGTATCTCCTCATCCAGTCTGTTCTCTCCCATGTCTTCTCCCATATCCCCTTCAACTTTTCCATTGGGGCAAGGTGACTCTCTGTGCCCCAATGCTTGCACATCTTATCTCCCAATTACCTGCAAAATAGTATTAATAATAGTATTCATATATATTTGAAAGATTTAATTTTAAAACTTCGAATTCCAGATCCATTCCCTTCCTCCCTTGTCACCCACTCCCGCTGGGAAGATAAGCAATTCAGTATATGTTGTACATGTCTAGCTATGCAAAACATTACCATAGTAGATATATTGTAAAAGACTGGCTGTATTTCCCTCCCACCCATCCCACCCCCCACCTAGTCCATTCCCTACTTTGATCCTGTCCCTCTTCAAAAATGGGTGCCTCCAACCTCCCCTCCCCCCAGCATGCCCTCCCCTCCATCATCCCCCCTCTCACTCCCCTCCCCCCTACTCTCCTGCAGGCTGAGATATCCCATTTAGTATGTATGTCATTTCTCTTCCCAATTTTTCCTCCACTTCTCTTATTTGGTTTTTAAAAGCCTTCTTATGGTCCTCTATGGCCTGTAACCTGCTCGTATTTTCATTTGGGGCTTTTGGTGCAGGAGTTCTGACCTCCCAGTCCTCCTCCTGTTCCATGCTTTGATCTTCTTTGCCCCCCAAATAGGAATCTAATGTTGAATTTTTCTGTTTCTTTTGTTTCCTTTGCCTAGGCATGTTGCCACTTAATTACTTGACTTTTGGGCTTGCTGCCACAGTAGGACTCTGCCACCAGACAGGGTAGCTTCCATCCCAAACTTTGGGGTCTTCTCAACTGCCGGAGGTATTAGTTGGATGCTCTCTCTGAAGCCCCCACACACTCTGGCAAGCTGGATACACATCCCAAGACCTCCACCCCAGACAGCAATCCAGATCCAAGAGGGTTAAAGCAAGAGCGATTACCCCCCAGACTGATTGCTGGATCCCCCTCCAGTCTGCAGGCTAGGAGCTGAAGCTGCAACTGAAGCTGCAAAATGGCAGCTGTGCTGCCACTGCTCAGAGGCTTCTAGTCCCCCAGGGGAAGAAGCTGAGGCGCTCCCAAATACTGGTCCTAAAGTCCATAGGGCACTAACCTCTCACTTTGTCTTAGGCATCTATGTGTTGGTAATTCTGGAAAAGCCACAGCAGCTGGTGTTCTGGGTTCCCTCTAGGAGGTTGCTGGTCCCACTGCCCTGGGGCTTAAACCTCTGACTCACAAGGTCCTGGGCTCAGCTCCCAGAGCGCTGCGCTGGTTGCTCCCTGCTGGGCTGCTGGGCTCTCCTCAGCCGGGCTCTCCTCTGTGTTGTTCTGGGGGTGCTGGAGCTCCAGATGTTGTTCAGAGTCCCCTTTTACATGATTTTGAAGTGGTGTGGGTTGGAGTGCCATGGAAGTGCTGTTTCCACTCCACCATCTTGGTTCCGCCCCTAGATATTATTTCTTGTATGGTAGAACATCTGTTAAGGCCATGATTATATTGTAAGTGATTAATGCTATACTCAATATATTTTCACTTGAGGATTTCTTTTTTATTTTACCATTTACTTTGATTAAAACATAGGATTTATACTTTGGGTAGCTTTCCAGTTATATCAGAAAATTACCATTTTCCCTTTTAAGAATGTAATTTGGGGGTGGCTAGGTGGCACAGAGAATAGAACTCTGGCCCTGGAGTCAGGAGGACCTGAGTTCAAATCTGGCCTCAGACACTTAACACTTACTAGCTGTGTGACCTTGGGCAAGTTACTTAACCCCAGTTGCCCCCCACCCCCAAAAAAAGAATGTAATTCGAAAAGTTGTTTCATTCTCTAGGTGATTTTATTTCACAAAAGAGCTGACATTTTCTTTAATAGGGTGGATCTCTGGTTTCATGATGAAAAACCATGGGGAAAAAAGATTCAGTTTACATAAATTTGTTTTATAGGACATTTTACTAACATGCACCTATACCATCAAAAAGAGGTACTTTTACTAGAAAGTTTTGGGTAGCCAAGATGGAATTCATTATTTTAGTGAGGTGAGGTGAGGAAAATACACTAATCTTTGATAAAATAGTTTTCTTTTTTTATACATATTTGTCTGAGTTTTCTTAATCTTTTTCAAACACTATATGCTTTTGTAAGGTTTATAGTCTATTTCCAAAATGAAAGTAATGCAAAAGAGAGCAATTAAAAAAATAAACAAACAGAAAATATTTGAGAATAGCAAAGTTGTTCTTAATACATATATTAAAATAAATTTAAATTAAGCAATATCCATTTGGATCTGAGTGGCCAAATTTATTAAAATTCGGCTTACCTAGATAAACTATCATAGCATCTCCAAGTTTAATACAATCTTGCATGCTGGGGAACAATCATAACAACTTTATTTCTTTAAGAGAGGCTTCTCTCCCCAGTTCTCATTTCATTTAAAAGATTTGTCACATGAATTGAAATCTAAACACTATACCTAACTGCCCCAGAAAAAAAAATAACATGAATCCACAGGAAAAGAGCCTTCAAAATACAACAAAAGTTGCCCAGTGAGCAACTTCATCTTATAAGCTTAGCCATCCAACAGTTATAGCAAGAGCAACTTGACTTGACCTACTAAACAATTTTTTTTCTTTTCCTTCTTCCAGGTGGAAGAATGAGAGGGATCTATAGAATAGGGAAGTGGGGGAGTTAGAAAAGATTTGGGGGTGACTAATTTTGAAGCTATGATGATATCAGCTATAGTTCTGATAAGATTGTGCTTAAAGTCTTATGATATGCGTATCTATAATATGTATACATATGTACATATGTGCACATGTGTATGTGTACATGCGCTTTTCCACTAATTTTTTTTTCTGTTGTGGCATGCATGTGACCCTGGGTTTTCAAAAGCCATGCCATTGGAGCTTTGGCTGGTCCTCCTAAATTGGAAAGACTGAGTTTGAGCCCTGTGATGGACCAACTGTGTGTGACCTGTCCAAGAACCAGCTCTAGCTAGGTTTATCACTGGGTTGTCCATAATGTGATGAATTATTTTGCACCCCTCCCCTCACTCTGCAGTCCAGTGACCCTGGCCTCCATGTTGTTCCTTGAATAAGACACTCCATCTCCAGCCTCGACATTTGCAGTGACTGTGACTGTCCCCCTTCCCTGGAACACTTTACCTCATCTCAACTTCCTGACTTCCCTGGCTTCTTCAAGTCCCAGCCAAAATCTTTCAACTTACATGAAACCTTTCCTGAGCCGTCTTCATCCCAGAAGCTTCCCTCTGTTGATCATTTCCAGTCTATCCTGTACAGATGTTTGTACTTAAGCTGTTCATATGTCGTCTCTCCCATCAGACTGTAAGGTCCCGGAGAGGAGGGACTGTTTTTTACCTTCATCTCCCTAGCACTTAGCATAGTGTCTGTGCACTGTAGGAACTCGACTGTAGGAACTCGCTTATTAACCAACTTCCCTGATTTCCTTTCCCCAATGAAAAATCTTACCATCTGCAAGAATCCTCTCCTCATCTCCCTTAATACTAGTGCCTTCCCACTTGAGATTATCTCCCATTTATCCTCTGTAGATCTTATTTGTACATAGCTGTTTGCAAGTTGTCTCCCCATTAGATTGTGAGCTCCTTGAGGGCAAGGTCTGTGTTTTACCTTTCTCTGAGTCCTCAGCACTTAGCATGATGACTGGAGCATAATGGCATTTAATAAAGGCATTTTGACTTGACTTCATAAGAAACTCAAGTTTGCTGCTAGCTAGTACAGTGGATAGAATGCTGGACTTGGAATCAAGAGGACATGTGTTCAAATCATGCATCACATACTTATTATCTATATGACCCTGGGCAAGTCACTTAAGGTTTGTCATTTCTAAAATGGGGCTAATAATAGCACCTACCTCCTCACAGGGCTGTTGTAGGGATCAAATGAGATCACGTATTTACAACACTTTGTGAATCGTCAAGCTGTACAAATGCTAGCTCTGTTATTAGTACTGTGGGCCTCAAGACTTGCAGTAATGAGTATGTTTCATTTAACTTCCATTTAACCATGCAGTCAGAAAAAAGGCTTCATTTGGAGAAGCACTATCGTGTACTTTTGTTAAGTAAGGGTACAAAAGACCAAAGAAGTCCCACAGGTATTTTGGACTTAGATAGTGTAACTATGTCATCATAAAGATAATTATGATATAGCAATATGATACCTAGCTATATCCTGCCACTAAAACATAGCTTTAAGATAGTTTTCTTTTGATATAAACAGAATAAAAAAATCAGAAAAAGAAAACTCAGTGTTAGGTGTAGTCTGCAAGAGTAAGTCTTCACCATCTCATATTTATATTTTCATCTATAAACTTTGGTTGCAGCAGATATGGCAATCAAGTTCTGAATTAGCTTTTGTCTGTTTTTTTTTTCACAGAATTATTCTCATGCCAGTATTCCATTCATTTTTCTTGTTATTCAGTTGTGTCCACCTTTATGTTACTCCACTTGGGGTTTTCTTGGCAAAGATACTGCAGTCATTTGCCATTTCTTTCATTAGCTCATTTTACAGATGAGGAAACGGAGGCAAACAGGGTTAAGTGACTTGCCCAGGGTCACAGAACTAGTTTGTGTCTGAGGCCAGATTTGAACTCAGGTGAGTTTTCCTGACTTCAGGCTGCATTCTCTATTCACTAAGAATATTATCTTAAAGCTGTATTTTGGTAGTAGGATACAGGTAGTTATTATATTCTTATATCATAATTACTTCTAAAAAGTAGCCTTCAAAAAGAGACATCCACTTCTTGAAGCTGTCTATTTTTCCTTAATGATTTGTTTATAAGATGATTCCTCAAATCTTCTTAGCTATTTACCTTGTTAGGTCTGTAAGAGCAAAGGTTTGGTGTGGTAAAACTGTGGTTAGCTCACCAGTGTTAGTGTAAATGGCATTTGCTTTACACTTTTTGAAAGTTATTCACTCAATAGTCATTTAGTAATTGTGAATTCTGTGCCAGTAGATCCTGTATAAAACTCTGCTGGGGATTCAAAGAAATGGTAAAACAGTCCCTGCCTGCCCTAAAGAAGTTTATGTTCTAATGGGGAAGAGAACTTGTAAATAACTAGGTATATATAAGATGTGCAGAGTAGGTGATAATAATCTCAGGAGAGCAGGAGATGCCAGGAAATGCCTCTTGTAGAAAGTTGTACCTGAGCTGTCTTAAGAGAAGCCAGTAAAACCAAGGGGTGGAGATGGAAAGGGCAGAACATTCAATGCATGGAAAGAAGCCAGTGCAAAGTCTTGGAGAAGGAAGGTGGAATGTCATATCCAGGAGCTACACAGAGACCAGTGTAGTTGGATGATTGAGAATGTGTGTGTGGGGGGGTGGTTTTGGGGGGGGCAAAGTATAAGAAGATTGGAAGGGTAGAATGGGGTCAGGTTGTGGAGATCTTCAAATACCAAATAGAGGAGTTTATATTTGATGCTGGCAGTAATAGTGAACCTGTAACTCATTAAGCAGGATGCCACACCCCAGACTTGGCTATCTTAGAGCCATATGCCATGGAGGCAGCTTGATCAGTTGTCTTTGATTTCTTGATTTCCTTCTGATGACTCCTAAAACAAACAAAAAAAAATTGAGAAGATTGACATTAAAATATATATACAGAATTTCCAAGTAGTTAATATTTTTAAAAGTTGGGGAAATATATGTAGATGTAATGAGAAATTTGGAATTGTAAGGTTCAGAGTACTAATCTCCACTCAGATAAGACACCAAATGGAATCACTCTAGGGGCAATGCCAGTTTTAGAACACACTCTCCTTTCTGCTCATAAATACTCTCTGATAATCATGACTTTGTACTTAGTCTAGAGGAAGCCTGGTAGAGATAAGCCATGGGAACAATTGTTTTGGAGAGATGCCATTAACGGACTGTGATGAAAAGAAAAGACAACTAGGATCATTGGAAAGGAATAATGGAAGATGGTGAGTCATTTGAACATTTATTGAACATTCGTTGTATGTAAATCTATGCATTAGACAGGAACACTAAGGAGTTAGGAAGTAGAAAACAGTCTTTGTCCTTAAGATGTTGACTGTTGACAAACAAAGTTGTGGTATATAAATACATGGCGGGGAGAAAGGGAAAGAGGATAGGGAAAGGAAAAATGGGGGATAGAGAAAATCTTGGGGGGTCAGATACAGAAGCCTCTTCATATTTTGAAAATTCTTGAAGAAAAATATGTTGGTATTTCAGTTGGTAAAATGACTGCTCATTTAGCTGTAATATCCCTTTGGGCTAGTTCTGTGAAATCAATAAAAACGAAGCTGAAGAAAAAGCTATTCTGTTTTAGGCAATATGTAATTAAGCCATAGAAATCAGTGCCATCCAGAATATTACCACGCCCCAAAGGATTAAGTACTGGTATGAATAAAAATAGTACCGATTATTGTTCTCACTGGAGTGAAATTATAAGGATTGTCAATCATCCTCTTTCAGGGGTAAAGTTGATTATTGGCTAGGTTCAGGAATATCTCTCCTCATTTTCTTATTGCATAAGGTTGGGAGTTTTAGCTTTTTCTTTGAGGGGTGTGTTGACCTATAAGTAATGGCATTAGATTTGTTCCCGTGTGGTGTTGCAGAACTGCAAATGTCAGCTAGCTAGCATTTAATAAGTGCCTACTGTATGCCAGAAACCAAATACTGTGACTACAAAGAAAAATAGATGACAGTTCTTGCTTTCAAGGAGCTTACAAATGTAATGGGGGAGAGAATACTCAAACATGATTTATATAGATTAGATTGGAATTAATCATAATAGAAAGGCACTAGAATTAAGGGGGATTGGAAAAAGCTTTCTGTCGAACGTGAGGTTTCAACTGGGATTTGAAGGAAACCAGGGACCCCAGGAGGCATTGATGAGGAGGGAGTGTGTTCCAGATGTTAAGGGCTGTTAAGGGGTCCCCTAAGCTTGTCTTTCACAGACATTATGGACAGTCAGTGGAAATGCTCAGAATCTGGGGATGGAGGCCAGTGTCACTGAATGGCAAAGGGGTAGTTAGGTATAAGTTTTAAGAAAACTGAAAGCCACACGAGGGGTTTTAGATTTGATCTTGGAAGCAGTGGGGAGCTACTAGAGTTGATTGAATGGAGGGTAAGGGTGCTTTTGACATGGTCAGACCTATGCTTTAGGAACATCAATTTAATAGCTTATTAAAAAGATGGAGACTTGTGGCCTGAAGACCAAGTAGATTATTGCAATAGTGATGACTGTTTCTGCACTCTACCTATACTTCTAGTTCTTATGATTGTTGGAACTTTGGTCATATTTATCAGACACCAGTTGGAAATTTAGAACCTGTCACAGGTGTTGTATGTAGAGAAATGGTGCATATATAACTTAGAGAAACCACAATTTTGCATTTGTATAAGCTGAAAAAAGTTGATGTGAAGCAAGCAGTAAGATGGGGATAGAATGAGTCTATTGACCTGTGTGCCTACCATTGCCTTTTTGAGGTGGATTTTCATCTTTGCTCTCTTTGAATCTTCTTAAATATTTTATCATATATTTACAGATTGATCAAGTTATCAAAACTGCCTTCTTAACTGTGCATGTGAAGGGATTCTTCTGAGTAAAGGGTGTCATCAGTTGAATAAAGAAGCATGTAAAGCCCCTAGTTTCTCTTCCCTTTTTTGTATATGTTCGAACAAACTTTTCACCATTTTGGGTGGTTGTCTCCAAAATAGCAATCTGTAACTAGTCAATAACAACATGATTTAAAGAATTTTTGTAGGCCTCAATATTTATATTACAAAGGTCCATTTTTATTTCCGCTGGGAATTGATGGTGTGATAAGGTAAAGGGCAGTAAGTGAAGCTTTTTTTTGTACGTATTGTTTCTTCATGTGTAATTTTAGATTAGCTATGAATATTGTAAGAAGGGTGCAAATGACCTTTACATTTTGTCCATTTTTCATGCACAGGGGGTCATCCCAGGAGTTTAAGGCCAGACAGGTAGATCTGCACCAATGCACACCTAAGTGGTGAGGGCCACTGCAAACCCAGGACAGATGCAAAATTATGTAGGCTAGAGGGGATAATTAGAGAGGAGAAGAAAAGGCAGTCCTTATGGCATTGAACAACTGTTCTGCTGGATACCTTTATGTCAATAAATATGCCAGAATATCCATTTGCTTGTGGATTCTGGAAGGTTTGTAAATCCCTCAAGAGGTCAACTAAATTTGGAGGCCCTTATAATGTCTAACTCTGCTTGTAAATGCACCTTTTAAATAGCTTCTTATCAGTCAGTCAATAAATTTAAGTACCTTTTATGTGCCAGGTTCTATGCAAGTGACCCTGTGCAAGTCACTTTACCTCTGTTTGCCTCCATTTCCTAATCTCCAAAATGAAAGGGTTGAACTTGAAGACCTCTAAAGTCCTTTCTGGCAACAAATTCCCAATCCCTAGGATGAAGGAGGTGACTTGTACCACAGACTAGGGGACACAACTTTAAAGACCAAGACTGAGTTCTAATAAGTCATTGATTTTCTCTGAAGTTATTTCAGATGTGTCTGTTGGTATGCACACAGATATGAAATTGAGGTTAACCTTAAAAACTCAGTGTAGGACAACTCTCAAGAAAACTTGTTAATTATGAGAAAAATACCAGTCATGAAGAATTATGGCAAGAGCCCAGCAGCAGCCTTTCTGAGGAGAGGACCTCATAGACCATCTATTCCAATTGAGTCATTGGACAGGATGAGGGAAGAGGAAACATTGGGAAGTGACAGGACTTTTCTGATCACAAGGGTCATAAGCAGCAGAACTTGGGAGTAGAACCGTGATTCTTTGGTCTCTGAATCCAACACTAAGTCTTTTGTCTTTTTGCCCTCTATATTGTTGATAGTCATCCCAGTTTGCTGATTTGGGGGGAAGACTTGTGAGTAGAATCCCTGTCACAAATGTGATATGATTTAGGTGAAGATGGTTCCTCTAGAGACTTAACAAAAATGAGTTGTGTATAGGAAGAGAAAAATGGGAAGGGTGTTCACTGCACGCTCGGTTAAGGAAGAGGGGATGTAGACCCCTCCTTTCTTATCACATACCTTTGCACATAGCTTGTTGAATAAATGATTGATGAGTGAGAGAGTAAATGATCACTGTAGTCTGGAGCATGAGCATTTTTGAGTATCTGTCTTCATGCTTTACACTTTGGCATTTCAAAAGTGGTTTTAATACTTCCCAATAGGTTTTTGTACCTGCTAATTTTACTCTAGGAACCTTTTGAGTACCTCACAAATTTTGGTGACCTATAGTAATATATACCTGTATCAATAGATGTTAAATATCTAACTTAATTTTCTTGGATCCTCTCCAGTCTTATGTACCTTTTGGTAACAAGGTTACTGCTTTCCTCATTTCATACAGACTCATTTCTTTATTTTCCCATATTTTGAGCTCCAGTCAATCTGCTTATTTCTAGTCTTTTACCCCGTGTAGCAGCAAGCATCCCAACATCCCCAGGGTGGCTGCCAACACAGGTTCTTAGATCTGCTTTTGTAAGGGAAAGCAACTCAAAATCAGTTAACAGGCTCACTTTAATCAAACAAACATATATCACCTAGTTCAGGGGGAAAAGGTCAGCACCCTGAACTTCAGAGTATACGGACAGATCAAACAGACAGGCTTCCAAACTGCCCATTATCAATACCAAAATCACAGTTACCAGAGAGGGAAGAGTCAACATCTGGGTTTTCAAACCCAGGGGGGCTCTCAACAGCTGCCCAGAGTCTCATCTGGTCAAATCACACAACACTTCTCAAAGTGAGCCCCAAAGCAAAGCCTCACATCAGGGATTATATAGCCTTCTCCTGGGTTAGAGAATGTAACCACCCTCTTGACCCACTGCCCAATCATACAGCATCAAGGTGTGGTCATTCCTGAAAACCAAGCCTCCTACCACAGGCTCCATGTGACCACATTCAGCCTATTAGGGGGCAGAGTATATTTTCAAATTAAAGAAGGTTCTCAGAGTCACTTAAGCCAATCAAAGGGCCTAGGGGCAGAGAAGATCTTCAAATCTGCATTTCCATTACACCCAGGCAGAGCAAAAATCAGCTTATGGAATATGTCCCTTCTTGCTGAGATCCCTTCATTGGCTACCAGTTTCCTTTTGCTGATTCCTGAGCAAATGCTTTGAGGCCTCCTCAGTATTTCCTGGCTTTTGATAAGTATTTTCATTACTCTAAGACTTTCTATCCCAGCCAAATAAACTTTATTTTGTTGTTTTCTTCAAACTACCTTTCACTTTTGTACCTAGCATTATGGCATCAAAGATCTCATGTTTAAGAGAGCTGGAAGGAGCCTTACACATCGTCTACTTCAACTTCCTTGTTTTTTGGAGGAAACTGAGACCCACAAAACCACCTAGTCACATAGGTGACAGACAGTAAGCGGCCAGGTGGCACTCTGCCTGGCCCTGTCTCCTTTATGCAGAGCCCAGGTTACATCTTCCTGCTCTGCCCCCACCTGCAACCCTCTTTCCACTTTAGGACCCAGTTTAAAGGACTCCAGGAGGAATTCTTCAATGAACCCCACCCGTTGATTGTAATTTTGTGAGTGAATCAGTCTCATCTGTTTCTTTAAAAGGTTCATAAAATGTGTTTTTAAGAAATCCTGATATATGAAAATCTAAACTTGTAAATCAGATGAATTGCTCTTTTCTGAAGGGGGTGGAAGTCACAGGAAACTGAATAGAAAAAGATCAGAAGTGCTCTCTGCTCAAAAGCTGCCTTTCTGAACTCATCAGACAAAAGAAAATACTTCAGAAGTCATTTTGAAATATTTGATATATTAACTACAGTCATCAAGG
This sequence comes from Gymnobelideus leadbeateri, assembly GCA_011680675.1. NCBI lineage: Eukaryota > Metazoa > Chordata > Mammalia > Diprotodontia > Petauridae > Gymnobelideus > Gymnobelideus leadbeateri. The sequence continues at coordinate 11,023 of WOXC01003088.1, read as the reverse complement.
ATCATAAAGCTTGGAGTGTCTTGTCCCAGCAGCTGTTTGTAAAAGCAATTTGAGACATAAGCCCAACTTACATTGATTCCTTTGTAGTTGTTGTTTTTCCCTTGTGATCCCATGAGTTGTTTTTTTGTTTTTTGTTTTTTAAAGAGTAGACCATCAGGATTTGCCACATATAAAATGCTTAAAAAATAGCACCAACACTATGCAGGTTTTTAAGCATAGGGATTACTGATAACCTAATAAATTATATCTGTATAATTATTAAGTCTATATCCCATCTTCTTTAACCATGCATGTGTCAACTGTACCTGAGTTTTTGTAATATGCAGTTGAACACTCTCCTCATTTTCTCTTTCTGTACTCCAAGTCATTTTTGTCATGTCCCTAGAGGAACCCATCTTCACCTAAATCATATCCCATTTGTGACAGGGATTCTACTTGCAAGGCTTCCCTCCAACCACCCCAACCCAAATTAGCAAACTGGGATAGCTATCAACGATTTGAAGGACAAACAAAACAAAACAAAAACCATAGAAGGTTGGATGAGAGGATCAAGGAACCATGGTCCCTCCCCCCAAGTTTTGCTGCTTATGACCCTTGTGACCAGAGAAGTCCTATCCCTTCCAAACATTTTGGTTTCCCTCATTGTTCTTATTTTCAACCAATTAAAAAAAAATCCTGCTTTGGCAAGTGGTTAGAGCAGATGTGGCCTATTCAAGAGATCACATCCTCTTGTGAACCTTTAGCAGGTTGCCACTAACAAGTATTTTTTTAATGTTGTGTTTTTGCAACTACAGGCATATATAGTTGTTGACTTTTAGTGAAACAGAAACTTTAGTGTAGCAGAATATTATAATATGTTTATATTATAATTATATAATAATGTATAATAATATATAATATAATGTAATGTAATATAATATAATAATATAATATAATCCTGACCATGTTGGTTGACTGAATTGTTCTCCTTATTAAAAGGATTTATTTTGCTGTAATGTTAATGGGATTTTAAGATCTTCTTTGTCTATTAATGACCTCATATGGAGTCCATTAGGGGAGGCTTGCTTGTAGGAAGATTTTCACACCTTTTATTAATTTCTTATTAGGCACTGAGTCAGGAGGGTTGTGATGCCCTCTGGCTCTAAAATGGGTATATATACTCTGAGGTTAGCATTTTGGTTTGGAGAAGACTCATTGGAAGAGTGTTCTTGTGATTTGACCAGATGAGACTGTGGATAGCTGTTAAGGAGCCCCCTGGCTTTGAAAAACCCAGTTGTTGGTGCTTCTCACTGGTAACTATGCATGTATTGCCTTGGTCGGACAGTTGGATCTGTCTTTTGATCTGCACTAATATCTCAGACAGTTAGAAGTCCTTCTTCGTTATTTCTCTGCCTATATTTTCTCTGTTTTCTTTGTTTGGATTTTCTCTGAAGTTCAGGGTGTTGATTTTTCCTCTGAACTAATGAGAGTAATTAAAAGGGATTGTTGACCCCTTGAACAGCTATAGCTCTCTCTCCTAGTAAAGCAGATCTAAGAACCCGGGTTAGCTGTCATCCTGAGCATACAGTGTAATTGCCACTCCATTTGCTTATAAAAATGACCCCAGGTTCCTTTAACTATGGATTTCCCAGATACACTGAGAGTGTAGGGTTAACAAGCAAGAGAGCATTAGAGCCATAGCATCTTAAAGTTATGGTGTTAAAGTTACTAACAATTGAAAATAATAACTAATAATAAAAAATAAGTAATGATAAACTAATACTTAAAAGGGCTTTAAGGTTTAAAAAAACAAACACTTTACATTATCTCATTTGATCTTCACAGGAATTCAGGGAAGTAGGTGCTGTTATTATTATTCCCACTTTACAGATGAGGAATGAGGGCTTGCTCCAGGTTACACAACTAGCTAGTGTCTGAGGCAGGATTTGGTCTTGGGTCTTCAGACTCCAAGTTCAGTAATCTGTCCACTATTTCATGCCACTTCTTTGTGATTAGATAAGGCGTTTAGATAAAAGCATCTTGGAAACTCTAACAGAAGTCAAGGAGATAATGATCAAGTGAAGAAAAATTGGATTTACATGTTAAGGTATATTTCTTTTTTTTATAAGTGATATCCCCTATACATAATGTGCATTTCATGCAAGGTCCACTGAAACTAAAACAATTTTCCTTAAGAGCAGGGTTTATAAACCCCAAAGGAATCTATTCTTTAATAGATTTACAGGGGTGAGGGGAGGGTCTTGGATGGGAAGAAGCACATTTTTATTTTCACTTAAGCGCTAATTGAAAATGTGCGTCTTCTTCAAGCATTGAAAAATGTGATTGCTTCACCAGAGTGCCATTACCGGTTCTGTTATAGGATTCAATAACAAAAAAATTAAAAACCTCTGCTCTGAAGACAGGTGTATGAAAAGCTTAAGTTTGTATTTTGTCATTGTTATAGTCACCAAAGTCATCACCATAACCAGTTATTCGGTAAGAGAGAGGCCTTCAGCAGATCTGTGCCTTAGCATTGTTATGTAAAGACTTCTTTTTTTGGCTATGGTGCACATTGCAGTTTGGTGTCCTTTTATTGATCTATCACAAATCTAGATGGATTGGTTCAGGCACCTCATCTGGCTCTGGCATGGGAAAAAGAAAATGGGTCTGGGGAGCTACATGAAACTGGATTTTCAGATTATGGTACCACTTTCAATAGGAAAGCCCCGAATTAAGATATAGTCCTCTGCCTGTAGCATCTTTGCTCTGCAAGTAGCTGTAGTCCCAGCAGAGCCACAAAATTAGGGACATTTGCAGGTGGCTGGTTGCATTACCAAACTTGTAGTTTCTTAAGTCCTTGAGATTTCATGCCTCTTTCTCTGAATAGCTAGGTAGGGCACATCTCATTGTTGCCATGGTTGCATTTGAGTTCTGATATTCATCCCTGTTACTGCCTTTCTTGCTTTTGACAGCTTAAATTTATTACCCTTCTTAATTTTTCCATGTATTGACATCTGTTTCACACATGATATTAAAGAAAATGGCCTCAGATTTCTATGCTTCTAATTAAATCTGGTACCAGACCATGGCTGACTCACAGCTAGTGACTGTACTGGAGTTCATACTCCTGAGACAGTCTGGTTATGTGAAATGCATCAACTCTTTCTAGGAAACCTTTACTTCCTGAATGCCAGGCTTTCTTCCATTGCAGTCTCAGCCAAAACTTAACACATTTGCTTCAGTTTCCTTTTATGCCACAATTGCTTTTTTTTTAATCTAATTAGGATTTTTCTTTCTTAAGTGGTCTTATATGGCTATATGGTATTTTGCTTGAATTTTTTCCTACCACTTCTAAAATAAAGCAAACCTTTTGAAATGTGTACTCCAAGTTCTTAAAAGATCAACAAGGAGGAAACGATTTTCATAAGATTATTTCTAAGGAAAGTGAAAGCTCCTTATACATTATTCATAAGAAATTGCTTAGAAAAAAGTGTATTTATTTTCCTTTCAGCATTTCTGGAACTATTTTTGATGGTGGATATTTCAGAAAACCTGTCACCAGGGCTTTTAATGGAAAGAAAAAGTTCTTAATATCCTAAATTTTAGGTTAGTTTGAAGGTAACTTTCCTTAATGTCCACCCAAAAAAGCATTCAATGAATCTCAAATTCTTCAGGATGCAGACATAACTAGCAAATTCCCCTGTCTTAACTGTCCCCGGGACAAATGACACAAAACATGTCTCCACTTTACTTGAGATTTCCTAATTATTCTTTTTTTTTGCTTTTTGGAGGGCAGTTGGGGTTAAGTAACCTGCCCAAGGCCACACAGCTAGGTTTTTGTTTGTGTGTTAAGTGTCTGAGGTCGGATCCGAACTCAGGTCCTTCTGACTCCAGGGCCGATGCTCTACTCACTGCACCACCTAGCCTCCCCCTAATTATTCTTGTTAATTAAGTACTAAGCTCAATTGTTTCAGTACTGTTATTGTGAAAGTGCTATCAGTACCCTCTCTTAATTTTGACACCGAGGGACTAAGCTTTGGCAACTCTTCCTAGGCAGGGTTCTGATGGATCGTCTTATAGGACTGCCATTCGCAGTCCATGGTGAGACTGATGAGAAACTATGTTCTTGTTGGAGGCAGTATGGTGTATTGCAATGGTTCTTAAACTTTTTGGTTTCAAGATCCCTTTACTGTCTTAAAATTTATCAAGAACTTCCCAAAGAGATTTTATTTGTCTGGGTTATTTCTATTGATATTAACCATATTAGAAATGGAAATGTTTCAGAATTATTTTGAAAATAGTTCTGACTTCATGGACCCCAAAAGGGAGTTGGGATCTGCAGATCATACTTTGAGGATTGCCTTTGTGCAGGAAAGAACTTGCCCATGGACCCAGGTATGGAAATCTTGTGTTTGAATCTTGACTGATACTTCCTAGTTTTGTGATCATGGGCACTGAATCTCAGTTTCCTGATTTGTGTAGTGATAATAATCTAACTTCCAGGATTACTATGGATAGTACTTTACAAAAATTTAAAGCACCGTATTTGTGATGTCATTATCCCCAATGGATCGGTGCTGTTAATAGATGTGACTTTTGCCCTCAGAGAAGCAGATCCCGTTTCATTCATGCTTGCCCATCCTGCATGACTTTTATTCATGCTTCCCTATAACTTCACCACAGTATCTTCACATGATTTGCAGGAGACTTTTTCTGAGCTCACCTGACATCAAGTGAACATCAGTTCGACACGTGGGCTGCCCACTAGTTATTTCTTGCTTTCATTTCATGACTGGTCCCCCCCTTTTTCCTGGCAGTATCTTATTGATGACATCTTTTGCTCTTCCTGCATAATTCCTTTTAATATATTGCAACCTGCTTATGTCCACCATGTGCCTCTTCATTGCCCTTTGATCTTTAACTTAGATTCTAAAGTTTAATCTTTTTAACCCCAGTACTCTTCCAGAGTTGTAACACTACACTCTCTGGAAAAATTTAAGTTTAATATTATTACTATTTTTAACTCTTTTTCATCCAAGTGAAGTAATTGAATTACTTCCTTAGGCACTGGAGTAAGACTGAACTTAAGATCTTCAGGTGACCATTTGTCCAACCCAAAAGGCTTTCCAGGGTTCATATGCAATGAAAAACACATTTCCTGAATTCTCATTCTGAGCATTGTATCTTTTCTTTGGCAGTATTCTCTTAGAAGACATTCAGATTAAAAAACCAAAACAAAGCCAATAGAGATGTACAAATGCAATGTTTGCCTTTGTAGCTTTTAAATTTTATTTCACTGGCTTCTGATGTCAAAGCAGAATCTTCCTTCCACCCCAGAGGAGGAAGGAAGATTAAAGTCATGCTACTCAGATCCTCCAGAAAAGATTAAAGCTGAAATTGGTCTTCTAGCTTCAGTTGGCAAGTAATATCCAGCACTCAGGGTGACTGCTTCATAACCACCAAGGGGTTGTATTTCTCTAAGCTAAAAAGCACTTGAGAAATTTTCAAAAAAATTAAAAACCAGTCTCTTAGACATGAGGGTATTGAAGGTAGGATAAGGGGTAATATTTTGAGCTTTATTTCCCAAAGCTATTTATGGCACTATGTGATTTTTTTTCCCTATCTATTCTGTCTACTAAATTACCAGTGTTAAGGAAATATGAACTATGGGGTAAGAAGACACCACAATTCCATTAGAATTGCTTGGCTAATGTGTGAAGGTGATGATAAAGAAGGTTATGATTGTTTTGAAATGCTACAAAATGGTGTTTTAGAACAATCATAGGAACCATTTATTTAATTGGGTAGAGTAATAAAAAGATCAATAGATTTGGACTTAGGAAGACCTAATTAAAATCCTGCCAGGGATATTTACCAGCCATGTGATCCTGAGCAAATCACTAAAACCCTTTGTGCCTCAACTCAAATTCTTCATTTGTGAAATGAAGGGGTTAAACTCAATGACTTCTAAGATGGAAGTCAACTCTGCCCTTGTGATGCTGTGATTGATGATTGAATGCTTACTGTAACTTGGGATGGATAGAGGACTGACTCTTGGGGTCAGAAAAACCTGGATTTAAGTTTTGCCCTTAAAACACATGAATGTTTTAAATCACTCATTGCCCCCAGGCAACTCTCTTAAGACTTAAAGTGATGGATGGGTTATGGATCTGTCCAGGCAGAGGGAGTTTCTATACCTGGGAATTCCTCACTGACAAATAACAGATCCGGAGTCCTCCCCCACTTCCCCAAATACGATGTTCTTTGTGCTGTTTTAGGTACTTTGGAGGATGCAAAAGAAATATGACACAAAATCCTGTATATCACAATATATTTTAGCAGCCAAGACTACTACACAGGAAGCAACAAGGGAATAAAATATAAGTGCTTAATGTATTATTTTTTGTTCAGTTGTTTCAGTGGTGTCCAACTCTTCATGACCCCATTTGGAGTTTTCTTGGCAAAGGTACTGGGATAGTTTGCCATTTCCTTCTTCAGTTCATTTACAGATGAGGAAACTGAGGCAAACAGTGTTAAATGGCTTGTCCAGGGTCTCATAGTCTCTGAGGCCAAATTTGAACTCAACTCTTTCTGATGCTAGGCCCATGTGCTATATCTATTTTTCCCTCTAGTTGCCCTGCTTATTGTATAGTAATATATTGTATAATACAGCTAAAAAGTACTAGAAAATCTCCAGTAGAATGTAAACTCTTTGAGGGCAGGGGACTGTATCATTTTTAATTTTTGTATTCTTAGCATAAATAAGTCTTACACACTGCAGGTACCTAATGTTTGCTTAATTGATTTGAATTCAGTGGTAAGAGAAGTCACTGAAGGATGAGGTGGTCCAGGAAAACCTTTTGGAGCTGACTGGACATAAATAGGACCTGAAGAATGCTTAGGGCCTGTTTGGCTATCCACAGAGTGAACGAATGTCTAGCTGGTTGTGTCAGATTTCCATCTGACCCTTTGTGCTTCTCCAGTGGAATGATGTTATAACATTGTGTAATAAGTTTTGAGAATGCAACAGGTGACATAGAAGCTGAATTCTCTTCACCTGAATAGGCTGTTAACATTCTTTAAAACTGGGGGGAAAATGGCTCTTTGAGAATTACTGTAAGCTGATTAGTTTGCTCAAAGTTTGCTCTTCAAACATATGATGTTGAAGCACTTCCCATTTAGTATTGTGGTCTGCCACTGAAATGGAAACAATGGAGAGGACAGCTAGCCCTGTGCCCAGGAAATGCTGCAGGTACCAAACATTTATCAGCAAAGCAGAGCTAAACGTTGTCACCCAGACGTCCTTCCTGGGGAACCTGCTGGGGCTGCCTTAGTTGGAAGACAGAGAAACCTGAGCCAAAGACAGCACTTTCTTTGTGGGTGTTCTCCTGCCCCTCTCCTGTGTGCCACAGATACTTCATCACATTCTCAAGAAACAGATAAAGCCTGACAAACAGTGATAATATGCAGTTTTGTGATTGGGGGTACTGGACCTGCCACTGTTTGCCTGCTCATCCAACAACAAAAGCAAAAACCCTATACACCTCAAGTGCCTGATTTTCCAGGCTACTGTATATGATTGACTCTGCATGAGGGCAGGATGTAGGCTCGGTTCTCATGCTCTGAAGCACTGATAAAGATAATCTCATTTCTACATGGTGCTTTGAGGTTTGCAGAATGCTTTCTTTCCTGCACCGTTGGAAGTCAGTAATTTTAAGTACAGGGCGTCCCGAAAGTCTTGGTGCAGTTTAAAGGTACTGACAGCACATGATGACTTTTGAGATACCTTGTATATAAACACCTTGTTTTGTGAGTGTCACTTTATGGCCAGATAAACTGAGGCCCAGAGAAGTTTGAGTCACTACTAGTATATGAGAGACCAGACTTGAATCAATGAGTTTTTTGCCCTACTATACCACACTGCTTTTTCCCCCCACCTTTTACTTTTATATATGTCTGTATTATTCTGATTACTTAATTTGGAGTATACTTTTTTTTTTGCTTTTTTTTTTTGGAGGGCAATTGGGGTTAAGTAACTTGCCCAAGGTCACATGGCTAGGCTTTTGTGTGTGTTGTGTCTGAGGCCGGATCCGAACTCAGGTCCTTCTGACTCCAGGGCCGGTGCTCTACTCACTGTACCACCTAGCCGCCCTGGAGTATACTTTTAATACTAGAGAATGTACTCTCTGAACAGTGTACAGAACATTGAATTTGGAGTCAGGGGACAAGAATTCAAATCCCATTTCTGTTACTCGACCACTTTAGCAAACTTGGGCAAGTGATTTAGCCTCCCTGGGCCTCAGTTTCCTCATTTGTAAAATGATGGACTTTTATTGCATGGCTTCCCATGTCTCTTCAAGGTTGAAATCTGTGTGTAATAAAGGAATGATGATGATGATGATGATGATGATGATGATGATGATGATGATGATGATGATGATAGCGATAGCAGCTAGTACCTATTGTATAGTACCAATGTACCAGGCACTATCCTAAGCTCTTTTACAAACATTGCATTTGAGTCTCACAGAAGCCTTGGGAGTTAGGGGCTGTTATGATTCCCATTTTATAGTTGAGTAAATGGAGGCAAATTGAGGTTCAGTGACTTGCCCAGGGTCATATAGCTAGTAAAAAGTGTCTGACGCCAGATTTGACTCCAGGCCTAGCATCTGTCCACTACTTTACTGTCTTCCTTATGGATGTAGAAAGATCTGTGCCTTTAGCAGTGTAGGACAGGCCTGGTGTGGAAACAGCCTCTACCAATACATACTGAGCTACCTTCAAACAACAATTAGTAATCAATAATTTTAATTACAGTTATCATGTTATGGTGAAAAAGGGGGTATTTGATATTAGAATGTGCTCTATAGCCTGAATAACTTGCCTCCCTAGTAAATTCCTTCCCTTCCTTATATTGGCTGTGGCTCCCTGTCCCTTTGGGAGTGTTTTCTTCTTTCTACAAGTGATTTCACCCTCAGACCCCCTATCCAGAAGACCAACATGATCTTCAGCAGCAGGTGGTGTCCCTTCCATTTCCAGATTCCAGCCTGGCAGTGGGGTCAGAATGTGTCCTTCCCTCAGCCAATTCCTAGCTTTGAGCTGCTCATGTTAAAGAGACTAGACTTACTCAAGCTCCTCTCTGCCACGTTGATTTGGTTAAAAATGGCTCTGTATGATCTGATAACCACCCTATTACTTTACTGTTTTGGGGGGGGGGTTCTGCTTTAATTTTTTGAAATTTCATTTCAATAGCAGATATTTTATTATATATAGGAAAGAGTCCTGTATGTGGAATTAAGAGAACTTGGTTCAGATCTGGACCTTATAGCTGTGTTACTGTGAGAAGACCACTTAACACCTTCAGGCATCAAGGTCTTGATCCATAAAATGAGGGTGATACAAATAATTATACCATCTTTCTCGTGGGGTTGTTGTGAGGAAAATACCTTGGAAGGTTAAATTCATTGATAAGAGTTATTCAGTCATTACTGGAACCACTTTGTCACTCCACTTTCCTCAGCTTGTATTATTTTCCCAGATTTCTCAAGGTCACTCAGCGAATAAGTGTTTGAGATCCAATTTGAACCTGTGTTTTCCTGACTGCAGGTATATTGCTAAGCTCTTCACATCAGTTATCTCATTGAACCCCCCAGTTGCCTTGTTGGATTAGCATCCTTATTTTATAGATGAGGAGCCTGCCACGCAGAGAAATGAAGCAGTTCAGAGCTTCTCACAGCTAATAAGAATCTGAGGCAGGGTTCTTCTTGCCAACCAACCTGCATTTTCCTTAAAGAATTCCTCGTTACTCTTTTTTTTCCTTTTTTTGGAGGGGGAAGGCACGGCAATTGAGGTTAAGTGACTTGCCCAAGGTGACACAGCTAGTAAGTGTGTCAGGTGTCTGAGGCTGGATTTGAACTCAGGTCCTCCTGGCTCCAGGGTCAGTGCTCTACTCACTGTGCCACCTAGCTGCCCCCCCTCATTATTCTTTATTTAACTACATTGAACAGTTGTGTTCTGCTTTACCCACAGTAAAAACCGTCATGCTGAACCTTGAAGGGAAATCAGTAATGCTGCCTTTTGTAGATTACTCTAAATACAGGTCAAGAAATCATAGATATAGAATTGGCAGAGACTGTAAAACAAAGTCCAGTGTCCTCATTTTACAGATGAGGAAGCTGAGGACCATAGTGCTTAAAGTTTAAATAACTACTTCTTTGTTATGCAGCTCATATGACTTAGTTTGGGCTCAAGCTCATTTGTAGATTCTGAGACCTGCCTCTGTACCCACTGCTTCTCTGTTTCTGATCTTCTCTCTACCTGGATTTTTCACTTATGTATATTTTTTTCACTTATACTCCTAAATAATGATTGCAATATTTATTTCTCCCTCAGTAAACCATAGACTCTTTGGAAGCTATTCCAAGACCTGAATTTTCCCATTTTCTGCCTATAGCAGCATGCACACTGTTGGAGTCCAGTAACTTTGAACTGACTGATTGACCCTTAGGCAAGAAGAGCCTCTGCCCTATTTTCTTTTCCTTCGTATTTCTGCAAATAATTATGAAATGAAAGCTTCATGATTGTGGAAGTTCCTGCTGTCCAAACCTAAGGTGGAAAACGTTCCCAATGTTAGACAGCTGCACCATGCTGAAACCTGTTTCCCATTACCTCACCCTAACTTCAAAAATAGCAGAAGGCTTTTTCCTATTCAGTGCCATTAACTGTGTCCACTGTAGAATACTGAAGGTTTTTGTTCTTTACCAACAAATGTTGTTGACTGGTCCTGGGGTCTCCCACTGTTTTATCCTCTCTCCGTGTGACTAGGTGTGAAGAGGTGTGACCAGGTCCATTAGACAGTTTGTTTGGTGATGCCATTACTTTCCAGCCTGGTGGAATGTTTTCGATGCAGGCAGACCTTTAGCAAAGCTGGGACCAACTTAAGGAATGAATGATTGATAGGGAAATTTCAGAAATAGCAAGTCGGGTGCTCCCAGCGTTATCCTTTAACTAAGCTGAAGAGAATCCTGCTAATGTGGTATATTTT
>WOXC01003087.1:0-86865 GCA_011680675.1 Gymnobelideus leadbeateri | reverse complement strand
CAGCCCAGGTCCTCGGTTTTAGCCCCAGGGCGGCCGGGCCTTCAGCCGGCTGGTGGAACCCCAGAACACCAACAATTGTGGCGATTCCAGAATTATCAGCACAGCTATGCCTAGGACAAAGTGAGAGGTTAGTGCCCTATGGACTTTGGGACCAGTATTTGGGGAACATGGCTTCCTCCCCTGGGGGCAAAAAGCTGCTGAAGAAACAGCTGCACAGAAGCCATTTTGCAGCGTCAGTAGTGGCTCTAGCTCCTGGTCTGCGAACTGTAGGAAGATCCAGCAATCAGTCTGGGGGTTAATCGCTCTTGCTTTAAACTTCCTGGATCTGGATTGTGGTCTGGGGGGGGAAGTTTGGGGTGGGTATCCAACTTGCCAGAGTGGGTGGAGGCTTTACAGAGGCCACACAACTGGCGGAAGTTGTGAAGACCCCACGTTTGGGCGGAAGCTCCCCTGTCTGGTGGCAGAGTCCTACTGTGGCAACAAGCCCAAAAATCAAGTAATTAAGTGGCAACATGCCTAGGCAAATGAAACAAAATAAACAGAAAAGTTCAACATTGGACTCCTATTTTAGGGGCAAAGAGGCTCAAAGCATGGAGGAGGACTGTGAGATCAGAACTCCTGCACCAAAAGCCCCAAATGAAAATACAAGCTGGCTACAGGCCATAGAGGACCTTAAGAAGCAGATAAGAGAAGTGGGGGAAAATTTGGGAAGAGAAATGAAAAAGATGCAAGAAAAGTATGAAATGACAGTCAATAGCCTGACTGAGGAAAATAACACCTTAAAAAATAGACTAACTCAAATGTCAAAAGAGGCTCAGAAAGGCAATGAGGAGAAGAATGCCTTAAAAAGTCGAATTTGCCAGATGGAAAAAGAATCTCAAAAGCTCACTGAGGAGATTCATTCCTTCAGAGTTAGACTGGAGCAAATGGAAGCTAGTGACTTTATGAGAAATCAAGATACTATTAAAGAGATCCAAACAAATGAAAGAATAGAAGGCAATGTGAAATATCTCATGGGAAAAACCACTGACCTGGAAAATAGATCCAGGAGAGACAATTTAAAAATTATTGGACTACCTGAAAGCCATGATCAAAGAAAGAACCTAGAAATCACCCTTCAAGAAATTCTCAAGGAAAATTGCCCTGATGTTTTAGATCCAGAGGGCAAAATAGAGGTTGAAAGAATCCACAGATCACCTTCTGAAAAAGATCCCAAAAAGAAAACTCCCAGGAATATTATAGCCAGGTTCCAGAATCCCCAGATCAAGGAGAAAATACTACAAGCAGCCAGGAAGAAACAATTTCAATATTGTGGAAACACAATCAGAATAGCCCAGGACCTGGCAGCTTCTACACTGAGGGATCGAAGGGCATGGAATATGATATTCCAGAGGGCAAAAGAACTGGGAATGAACCCAAGGGTCACCTACCCAGCAAAACTGAGTATTTTGTTTCAGGGGAAAATATGGTCATTCAGTGGAATAGAGGACTTTCAAGCATTCTTGATGAAAAAACCAGAGTTGAATAGAAAAGTTGACATTCAGACACAAGAAGCAAGAGATGCTTGAGAAGGTAATCAAGGAAAAGAAATCAAAAGGAACTTATCAAAGTTGGACTATTTACAGTCCTACATGGAAAAACAATAACTGTGTTTGATGAAACCTTTCTCATTATGAAAATAATTGAAGAAGGGTACATGGCATATGTTCACAGGTATACATGGATAGAGGGCACAGTTTGAATTTGATGGGAAGGGATGATTATTATTTTTTTTGGAGGGCAGTTGGGGTTGGGTGACTTGCCCAGGTTCACATGGCTGGGTTTTTGTTTGTGTGTTGGGTGTCTGGGGCCGGATCTGAGCTCGGGTCCTTCTGGCTCCGGGGCTGGCTCTCTGCTCGCTGCGCCACCTAGCCGCCCCAAGGAAGGGATGATTCTTAAGGGGTGAAGTCAAGAGGTGAGAGAGGAAAGTGGCAAGAGGAGATGGAGAGAGACAGGGTAGGGCAAACTATCTCATGTAGAAGAGGCAAGGGGAAGTAGTTGCAGGGGAGGGGAAGAACAGGAAGGCAAAAAGGCAAAAGCATATTCTCATTGAAGTTGGCTCAAGGAGAGAATCACATACATACTAAATGGAATATCTTACCCTCACTCACTCTCCTGAGTAGGGGAAAGGGGGATGAGAGGGGGATGATGGAGGGGAGGGCATTCTGGGGAGAAGGGAGGTTAGAAGTACCCACTATCAAAGAGGGACAGGATCAAAGTAGGGAATGGACCAGGTGGGAGGTGAGACAGGTGGGAGGGAAATATAAGCAGTCTTTTACAATATATCTACTATGGTAATGTTTTGCATAGATATACATGTACAACACATACTGAATTGCTTATCTTCTCAGAGGGAGTGGGTGACAAGGGAGAAAGGGAATGGATCTGAAAATCGAAGTTTTAAATTAAATGTTTCATAAGATGTCCAGGCAGTGGGGCTCAGAGATTCACCTTGCCCTAATGGCAAAGTCGAAGGGGGTATGGGAGAAGATATGGGAGAGAGTAGACTGGATGAGGGGATATCTAGTGGGACTGCTATTCTGGGGTGGTGGGTAGGGAAAAAATGGGGGAAAAATGTAACTCATAATCTGGTGGAAATGAATGATGTAAACCAGAAGTTAGTAAAGCATTTGTTTAATTAAAAAAAAAAAAGAATAGTTCCAATCTCCTACCCATCTCTCATTTCTATGCCTTTGTATAAGGAACAATGAATTTAGGGAATGGCAAGTAGGTCAGTTGATATAGAAGAGATTCCTGAATGGGAAGGAGGTTGGAACTATTCTTTGCATTAAGACAAAATAAATTTCCCTAGAACTTTTGCCTGCTGTTTAGTTCTGCTTTCTGGGGCAATACAGAAACCGTCGATTTTCTTTCTCCCATGAGACAGCCTCAGATATATTAAAATGTATTAATGTCCTCCCCGATGCTTCTCTCCTCTAGGCTCAATAGTCAAGCTAAATATTCCCTTCAACTGGTCCCCAGATGATGTGATTATGAATCAGATAAGGTGCTATAATATACAACTATACTATGATATCAATGTAAAACAGATTCACAAAACAAAATCCAACCTGATCCAAGCACTTATTAGCTAAGCATTTACTTATTATTTCTTATCACCGGCCATGTGTAAGGTACTCTACTAGATGCTGGTGCTATAAAAACAAAAGGTGTGTGTCTGGGGTGGGAAGGGGAGGGCAGGGAATGAGCACATATTAAGTGTTTCCTGTGTGTTGACACAGTGCTAAGTACCTCATGAATATTATCTCATTTGATCTCAAACAAACAAGATTCCCTACTATCACCTAGCTTACATTCAACTAGGAAGTGTACTGGAAAACTAAGTCACCTAAGAAAGATGGTTTACATTGCTAGGAGCATGAACCATTTTTAGGAGCCAAAGACTGTTTACTGCTGCTGCTGTGTGTGTGTCTGCTCCTGCCACCACCACTTACAAACATCAACAACTAATTTGCTCCTCCAAGTCTTGGCCTCACCTTAGAGCACAGCCCAGGCTTCCCAGTCCCACTCCCTGCATTCCTTTCAAGTAGCCTTTGTATAAGTTTGTGGTTAGTGGTTTTCCTTCCCCATGTCACGTTGAAAAATGGGGGGAAAAATCAGAGCTTTGACTCACCTTTTTTCAAAAGTTTCCATCCCTTCCATTGACATGTGGGTTCCTTGTATATTAAAGCTTCCGTCTTATAGGATAGGGACTGTACCTATAATTTCCTTGGTATAGGGAACTCCCATGTGAGAAATGACCCTCAACCAATAAATCTTCTCTTGTAAGATCTCAGAGGCATGCCTAGACCACTGACTGAAAGATTAAATGATTACCAGAGCCAGTACCAGAAGCAGCTAGTGGCACTTGTGTAGAGTCCAGAAGACCCAAGTTCAAATCTGATCTTAGACACTTAATAGCTCTGTAACCTGGGCAAGTCACTTAACCCATGCCTATTTCAGTTTCCTCAGCTGTAAAATGGGGTTAATAACAGCACGCATCTCCCGGGGCTGTTTTAAGGATCAGATGAGATAATAGTTGTAAAGGGATTAATACAGTGCCTGGCACATAGCAAGCTCAATCCTTTTCCCAGCTAGTATCAAAGGTAGCACTTAAACCCAGTTCTTCCTGGCTGTGTAACTGACCTTCTATCCATTATACTATGCTGCCTTTTTCTATCAAATAACCTGTGTATATAGCCAAAAGAACACCATTTTTGTTTTGCTTAACTCTTCTTTATTATATTAGAGGGGAAGGAAGGGTAATAGCTGGGAACTACCAGTGATGTAAAACACACTAAACATTAATGAAACTTTTTTAAAGAATATAACTGGGGGCAGCTAGGTGGCACAGTGAATAGAGCACTGGCCCTGGAGTCAGGAGGACCCGAGTTTAAATCCGGCCTCAGACACTTAACACTAGCCATGTGACTCTGGGCAAGTCACTTAACCCAAATTGCCCTGCCTGCCCCCTCCAAAAAAAAGTAAAAAAAAAAATATATATATATATATACATATATATATAACTGATTAAAACAAGAACAAACACCATTTCCCAACAGATTAATGACTAAAGGATACAAACAAGTAGTTCTCAAAAGGACACATTCAAGTCATCAATAACATATGAAAAAATACTGAAAATCACTAATAACTAGAGAAATGCAAATTAAAGCAACTCTGATGTTCTGCCTCATACTCTTCAGACTGATAAATATGATAAAAATGGAAAATTGTAATTATAGGAAGAACTGTGGGAACACAGGCACAGTAATGCACTGCTGGTGGAGCTGTGCATTGGTCTAGTCATTCTGAAAAGCAATTTGGAAATATGTTCATAAAGTCACAAAAACTGCACATGACCTTTGGCCCAGCCATATGACTAACTAGGCTTACCCCTAAAAAAGATTATAGAGAAAGAAAAAGGATTCAATATATATTAAGCTATTGAAGGCAGCTCTTTTTGTTGTAGCAAAGAACTGGAAATTATAGAAGTTCCCATCAAATGGGAGAATGACTGAACAACGTATGATATATGAATGGGATGGAAGGTGGCTGGCTGCATTGTAAGAAACAACAAAAGGGATCATTTCAGAGAAATCTTGTATGAACTGATACAAAGTAAAGTGAACAGAACCAGGAGAATCTTGCATAGAGCAAAAAAAAAAAAAACTTGTAAAGAAAAATAACTTTGAAAGACCTAAGAATTCTGATCCATGCATTGATCAGTCATGATTGCAGAAGGCCACTGATAAAGCATGTGACTTACTTCCTAACAGAGAAGTGAAGGACTCCAGGTGCAAACTGAGAATATATTTTTTGTTTTGTTTTGTTTTTTGCTTTTTGGAGGGGGGAAGGCAGGGCAATTGGGGTTGACTTGCCCAAGGTCACACGGCTAGTAAGTGTTAAGTGTCTGAGGTCACATTTGAACTCAGGTCCTCCTGATTCCAGGGCCTGTGCTCTACTCACTGTGCCGCCTAGCTGCCCCGATAATATATTTTTGAACCAAGCAAATGTGTGTATTTGTTTTCCTTGACTATGGTTATTGGTTACATTACAAGAAATTTTTTTTCCCTCAGTGGGAAGAAAGGGGGGGTAGAAAAGGGTTAATGGTACTGTTGCTTACAAAAAAAGAAAAAGAAAAAGGTCATCAAAGCATTTTTCAAATGCAGAAATGAGAAGAAAAGGACATTCGGAGGGAAACATAAACAGGCAGGACAGCTTTGAAAGCAACATGTTGAATTTTTCTAGCTTTTTTAAAAAGGAAATTATACATAATAGGGATGTATGGCATCATATATAATCCTCTTTTGCTGCTGTACTTTGTATATGGAAATTGTACCTAATTACTTTGGTGTTCAGTTTAGAATTTTAAAAATCATGTTAAAGAATATATATCTCAAAAGTGACATTTATGTTTCCAAGAACTTAATAGGGTCAGCTGTCTGCCCCTGAAGTGGTTTCCCTCAGCTTAAGCACCAACGTATATTGTCTCAGAATTTATATGCTCAGAACATATCAGGGGTAGAAGGAACTTAAGAGAGCCTCCATTCCAACCCCCTCATTTTACAAATGAAGGAGAAACAAGGCCTAGAATGATGAAATGGCTTTGGTAAAAATCACACAGGTGGCCATATAGCACTGGTCACTCCCAGTGGCTTTCTATCCCCTCCAGGATCAAATACAAAATTCCCTGTTGGCATGCAAAGAGCCCCCTCCTACCTTTCCAGTCTTCTCACACTTTACTCCCCTCCATGTATTCTTCAATCCAGTGACCCTGGTCTCCTGGCTATTCCATGAACAAGACGCTCCATCTCTTAGTTACAGATATCCTCTCTAGCCTCCCTGCATTCCTGGAATTCTCTCCCTCCTCCACTCTCTACTGACCTCCCTGTCTTGCTTTAAGTCCCAACAAAAATCTCATTTTATAGGAAGTCTTTCCCAACCCCTCTTAATTCTAGTACCTTCCCTCTCTTAATTATTTCCTATTTTTCCAGTATGTAGCTTATTTGCACATATTTGTTTGCTTATTATCTCCCCCATTAGATTGAGGGCAAAGACTGTGCTTCGCCTCTTTTTGTATCCCCAGACTTTTAGTACAGTGGCTGCACATAGTAGTCACTTTATTGACTATTGACGATCCAGAGTATACTTACGGACATAGCCATTCTGAGGCTCACGGTCCTTTCTGAAGGTACAAAACAACCCACTCTGATTCTGTCCTGGAGGCCAG
Source organism: Gymnobelideus leadbeateri (assembly GCA_011680675.1). NCBI lineage: Eukaryota > Metazoa > Chordata > Mammalia > Diprotodontia > Petauridae > Gymnobelideus > Gymnobelideus leadbeateri. The sequence continues at coordinate 80,093 of WOXC01003087.1, read as the reverse complement.
GGCTGGACAGACACTGAATACCAGCCATGATCTCCGTAGAATTCATTCCAACTGTGTATAAAAAAAAAGAAATAAGAAAAACATATTTCTCATTTGAACACTCAATTTGCATATTTTATTTCAAAATGTATCACACAAAGTAACTAAATTTGGGCATGTGAAGATTGGTAGCCTCCTTTTCAGGAGAATCTAAAACTATTCTGGCTACCCCTTAAAAAAAACACCTTTCACTTAATATTCTCATCCTTTCAAGTCATCATTCATTTCTCACTTTTGTTTCATTATATTAAACTCCTAGAAAGGAGTTTATACTTCCTGCCTCTCCTCCCTTACTACACACTCACTCTCAATCCTTCATTGTCTGGTTTTCAACCCCTAACGCTCTACTGAAACTATACTCTAAAGGTTACCAATTATCTCTTAATAGCTTGATCTGATGGTTGTTACTCAAATCCTCAAAAGTTATATCACACCTGTGCCTGTGGAGAAACGGCAGAACCACAGAACCTGGGAGTTGGAAGAGGCCTCAGAGGTCACCTGTTCCGACCTCTTCCACATCCCCTTTATCCACATTCTCTTGATTCTAGAAGAAGGGACTTACGGCTTCTACTCCCTCCCAAGACAGTCCATTCCACCTTGTGATAGTGAAGTGACAGCCACAGCTTTGTAGCCTAGGAAGCCTAAGTATCAGAGGGGCAATCTGTGTCTGTGCCCTGGTCACGTATGTTTCCTGCATATCAAGCTTCTTCATTCAACAGCCTTGTTAAGTGGGCCAGCTGGGTATTACCATGTCTGTTCTATGTATGCAAAGGGCAAGGTCACAGAGCTAAGTTAAGACCCAGTATTTTTGTTTTCTACCTCTTAACACCAACATTTTCGACACCATGCTTCTCTCTCTGATTGCTCTCTGAGTTGGCCTGAAATAAGTTGAAACGGGCAAAGAGGTAAAGACAAATGAGAAAGAAAACAGAAGCCATCTCTAAGTTGCCTGAGTCATCAGAAAACAAGGAAAAACAGGAGGCAATTTATCCATTAGGCCTCTACCCTTTCCAATTGGGGAAACAGAATTTTGGTGTCTTAACTACCCTGAGGCCAAAATCAAATCAGCCCCACAAAAGCTGGGGGAGGAAATGGAGCTTCTGGAAATACATGGGATCATTAGGAAAAAGAAGCAGAGACAGGGACAGATTGAGTCCTGAAATCACCTTGGGCAATGAATGCTAAGCAAACCCCAGTGCCTCAAGAATGACCTTTCAATTCCTGCTCTGCTCTGAATCAGATTCTTTGCAGTGGCTTTTCCAAACCCCCAACATTCTCTCTCCCCTGAAGATCTCACCCCCTACTTTGCTGAGAAAATTCAAGGACAATCCACTGTAAGTTTCTTCAGCTCCCCCTACTCTTCACATCAAACACCTCTGCATTTACATTCAGCATCTTCTTTGCTATAGTCTGAGGAGGAGGCCCCTCTCCTTGCCAAGAAGTCTGTCCCCTTTTCTTGTGGTCTCAATCCTATTCCCTCCAACTCCTCCAGAAATCATGCTCTCATTCACTTCAATAGACAATTATTAATTAGGTCCTTACAGATAAAGGACATTTTGTTAAGCACTGAGGATAAGAAGACAAAATGAAAACCAATCCCTGTCCTCAGAAAGTTTATATTCTACTGGGGATGAGAGAAACAGATAAATAAAAGAAATTTGAAAAGGAAGAGAGTATTTATAAGAGTGTTGATCAAGAAATGCTTCCAGGAAGATGTGCCACCTGGGCTGAGCCCTGAAGGAAGATATTGACTTTATACTGGTCCAGTCTATCAACAAGCTTTTATTATCAAGTCTCATTCTGTGCAAGGAACTAAATGAGGTGGTTTCTTTTCAGCTCTAGAATTGTGTGATCTTCCAAATCTACCTCTATCCCTAACATGGGCAGAGTTCTAAAAATAACCCTACACCTAAAGCAGCCCCTAATTCTGTGCCTCACCTAGCCCCCACCCCCCACTCAAGGGTGTTCAGTCCTAGTCTAGCTTTTTAAAAAGCACTTCAGTTTTTTCAATCAAAAAGCATTTTTTCTTTCTTTTCCACTTCCCATCCTCATTGGAAAAAAGAGAAAAAACAAAACCCTTCTTACAAGTATGCATAATCAAACCAAAACAAATTCATGTAATGGCTTTGTCCAAAAAAGGCATGTCATTCTAAGTCTTGAGTTCATCACGTCTTTGTGGGTCTAAGAGTCTCTGAATTCCAGGAGGACTTTCCAGGGATTACAGCCTGCTGGGTATGAAGGATCCCCAGGAGACACAGAAAGGAGGGAGGCAAGTCTAGGAGAATGCCCAAGTTTGCCTGGCAAATACCCTAAGAGGCCCCTCACTCCTACAGGTGATAACAAGATGACACTTCAAATAGATCTACCACTAATAAACATTTACCAACATTTCTAGAACCATCCAGCTCATCTCCATTGTCTTTACTATCTAATAGCTTCTTCCCCACATTATGGTCTTGTTCAGGTCCCTCCCAACTTAAAAACAAGCAAAAAACCCCAACCTTTACCCAATGCAGCCATCCTGTCTTCCAGGCATCAGAAAAGAAGTCAGTAAATAGGGAAAGACTGAAAATTAGGAGACAGAGAAACACACACACACACACACACACACACACACACACACACACACACACACACATCAAAAGAGAGAGATCAGATCTTTAATCTCCACGTCCCCATACCTCCCTACAGTCCACAAACACACTTATGTCTCCTCTTTTAAAACATCCTCCTACTGTCTACTGGCTTATCAGTCTATGTCTTCCCTCCCCTTCAGTTAAACTCCTTGGAAATATTATCTAAAAGCCACTCTCTAGTCGGCCAAAGTGTGTAAACAGGAAGTTTTCCAAGGAAGCCAGGCTTTTAAACAGCCATATGAAAAAATGCTAAAAAAAAAAAAAATACTGACAGAGAATTGCAAATTAAAGCAACTTTGAAATTTGACCTCACACCATCAGATTGACAAACATGACACAAAAAGGAAAAGACAAATGTTGGCGGTCTGTGGGAAAACAGACATATTAACTCATGGAATGGTTGGAGTGGTGAAGTGGTTTTACCATTCTGGGAAACTATTTGGAACGATGCCCCAAAAGTCACTAAACTACGCATTTCACATTGACCCAGTGATATAGGGCTATACACCAAAAAGATCAAGACAAAGGAAAATGACTCATCTGTAAACACACACATTTACAATTTTTTAAATTATTTATTTACTTTTAGTTTACAACATTCAGTTCCACAATCCCTTGAATTTCAAATTTTCTCCCCCTCCCACTTCTCTCTCTCCCCTCCCCCTGGCAGCATGCAAACAAATATAGGTTCTATAAATACCTTCATACTAAATATTGGTCAAGTTGTGAAGAAGAATTATAACCAATGGGATGAACAATGAGAAAGAAGGAATGAAACAAAACAAAACACAAAAGAGAGAGAGAGCAAGCAGTTTGCTTCAATCTGCATTCAGACTCTGTAGTTCTTTCTCTGGATGTGGATACCCCTCTCTGTCATGAGTCCCTTGAAGTTGTTTATAAGCTTTTTTTTTTTTTATAGTGACAAAGAACGGGAAACTAAAAGAGAGAATGGATGAACAAATTATGGAGATGTTTTTGCATTGTAAGAAATTACAAAAGAGTTGAGTTCAGGGAAACTTGGGAAATCAATCCTGGAAACCCAAGTACCAAAGTGATTTTCCTAGTAGGTCTGACTATATCTGACCTACTTACTATGTGCTTACTATGTACCAGACAGCTCACCTGTCTGGTACTCACTCACCTACTCAATAACCATCAAGGGCTCCTTCCCCTTTCACCACATTTATTTAACCTTTAAGACAAGTTGGGTTTTTCCAAATTCCCCAAAGCTTTCTTATGTTTTACTCCCTTCTATTATTCTGACTTACATGCTTACTTGTTGTTCCTCTCCCATCTCTCTGCCTTTGAACTGACTGACTTGTGCTGGAAAGTTCTCTCTCTTTACCTCTGCCTCATAAAATCCCTAGTTATTGTAAAGACTCAGCTTAAGTTTTACTTTCTGCAGAAGGGAGGAGCTATTTCTGCTTCTCTTTGTATCCCCAATGCTTAATTCCCAGGCATATAGTCAGTCATTTTCAGTCATGTCCAACTCTTTGTAGCTCCATTTGGGATTTTCTTGGCAAAGATACTAGAGTGATTTGCCATTTCCTTCTCCAGCTCATTTGACAGATGAGGAAACTGAGGCAAACAGAGTTAAAGTGATTTGCCCAGGGTCACCCAACTAGTAAGTGTTTGAGGCCATATTTGAACTCAGGATGATGAGATCCTGCATGAGTCTTCCTGACTCCAGGCCTAGATTTCTATCTACTGCATCACCTAGCTGTCCCAGGCATATAGTAAGCACTCATAAATGCTTGTTGGCTGTCTGGTACATAGTAAGCACTTAATAAATGTTTGATTCATTGATTTAAGGCTCTCCAGAGTCTGAGTTCACAACCTACCTTTCAAGCCATATTTCCTATTATTTTTCTTCCTACATTCTGCTTTCCAACCCAACTAAGAAGTTCAACTAGCTGAATTGACATTTCATCTCCAGCTTTCATTTATTCACACAAGTAAACCCCTACGTCCAGACTTCACTGAATCTTGGACTTTGTACCATCACTCAAGGCTCACATCAGGTGCTATCTCTTCCGTGAAGCCTTCTCTGATTCCCTGCCCTCCCTCACTTTCACTGACTTCCATGTACACAATATATATCAGATGTTACTGCTACCTCCTCAAATGACTTTTAATTTATGATCTGTAAACATATTGCATCCCCTAAACAGTATATAAATTCCTAGAAGGCAAGGACTATATTGTTTTTGTCTCTGCCCCACTCCCCAAATGCAGTACAATGTTCTTTGGACATGGTTTGTTAGGGTTGAGGTGGGAGAAGGGGATGAAGGACAAAGAGATCAGTCATCCTGATTTGGATCTCATTGTGGAAATTCCACCAATGCAACTCAGCAACTCATTTCTCATTTATAATATTCGAACAGAGGTTCTTAACCTTTTCTGTATCAGGTACTCCTTTGGCAGTCTGATCAGGAGCTTACTGAACACATCTCAAAATCATAGTTTTAAATATATAAAACAATTACAATAAAGTAATTATAATTAAAATAATATAATTACAATAAAGCATAATGCAATTACAAAGGAAATCGATTATATTAAAACGGTTATCCAAATATTTTTTAAAACAAATTTATCAATTCCAGATTAAGGTTACTCCTGTCTTAGAGAGTCACTGGAGACACTGAGAGGTTAAATAATTGACCTATAGTCACATAGCTATATGTATCAATATTGGGACTTGAACCCAATTCTTGCCTCCAAGGCCAATTATACAATAGGAACTTAATATTTATGGGAATAAACTGGATCCAGGAGGACCCAATTGAATGACTGTTTGTTGGGAATGTTTTATATGAGATCCATGATTTGGATTTAGCTTAGACTAGAATTCCTTTGAGGCTCCTTCTACCTCTGGGATTCTGTGGTTCTGTTTGGTGATTCTGCTGGGAAAAACCATTTCCCAGAATGACATATATTGACCCAGCTTTAATTTCAGATTTATTAAGCTTGGGAAGGGACCAGTCTCAGATACATGGGCAAAAATCAATCCTTGTTTGATTTAATATGTTTGTTAACCTGGTTGTCAGAAATGAGTCGATTTTAAGAACGTGCCAATTGCTTGGTTAACTGATCGAGTACAAAATGTCAGCATTTGGCCAGTGGACAACTGTGGTTTATTCCCTTACATTCAAGACTCCAGGATACCATAGAATAAGCCCAAACAATTCTGCAGCCAGATTCACTGATTAAAAGAAAGTGGCTCATTCTTTTAGCTACTGAGACCTGGGGCAGAAGTCCCCAGTTCCAAGGAAGACTCTTATAAAGGGATGCCTGAGGACCCCAGCAGAGCAGGTGAGAGAAGAAGGGAGAAACTAAACCTTTCCATTTATCAGTGACCTAAATACTAGGCAAATCCAGGCACCTCTACCCACACCCCAACATTAGAGAACAAGACCAGATGTAAGAGGATATAAGGATATGAGTAGATAAGAGAAGATAGAAAGGGGCCATGATTACTCTTCAGTCCTGTAAAACAAACAAGTTATACCTTGGAAATAGATCCAAGGGTAGAACAGGTAGACTAGGTCTGGTTCCAAATAAACAGGACCAATTTGCAAAGGGCTGGAGATAGAGTGAGAACTCAGGTGATAATATACCCTTAGAGAGTAGTGCTAACTTGAGAGGAGCAGGACTTTCTATGTACCTCAAAAGTCTTCCCTGAAATCAGGGCCCAAGCTTTTTTATCTCCTGACACACAATTATGACAGCTGTTTGCATCAACAATTCCTCTACCTGTAGAGACGGATGGCCATTAGCCAATATACCCCAATGTCATTGACCAAAACAAGCTTTTATCAATATCAGTTCAGGGTCCCCATCTTATTTAGTCCCCAAACCCCAGCCTAGCCCTGAAGAAAACACAGTCAGCGAGCACAGGCAGCTATCCTTATATCACTGCTTATCACCCTGACTTTCCTTTTTCCATTACCAGCATGGTGGCATGGTGGTCATTAATCAGTCACCCAGGCTTCTTGACTCAGTGTCTTTGTTATCTTTGTCTCTTCTTTCTAACCTTATTTCCCATAACTAAGTAGTTATTGAGTTGTATGATCTCTCTTGAATCTATCCCCTGCTCTCTAATCCTGTTCCTAACACTCTAATTCTTGAGGCTCTTATTACAACCAACCACGACCATTGTCAAAGCCTCCTAATGGGGCCCGACATTCACTTTCTTCCTACCTCCAATCCATACTTGCCATCCTTGCCAGATTTATCTTCCTTATGCAAAGACCTCACCACTTACTTCCTTTGCCTAAAAGTCTTTAATATCTGGGCCTTGAAATATGGAAATTTCTGAACAAAATTTTCTGCCATCTTTTCAGAATGCCCCCCACAAAGTATGGGTAGGATTTCAATAAGCAGAGAAGAAGGAAAGAGCATTCTAAGTTAAAAAAAAAACCTTAACCAAGGACAACAGTAGCATAAAGCTACAGAGGATGCTTGGGAAGGAAAGAAGAAAATCATCATTTTTTTAAGCACCTACTATGTTCCAGGTACTGTACTAAGCACTTTACAAATATCATCCTGTTTGTTCCTCACAACAACCCTTGAAGTCAGGTGCTGTTATCACCCCCATTTTATAATTGAGAAAACTAACACAGAGGTGACTTTTCCAGGGTCACACATCTAGGAAGATTCCAAGGCCCTATTTGAACTTGGGTCTTCCTGATTCCATGCCCAACATGTTTATCCACCTCACCACCTACTTACCTCTATTTGCCCTTCCAGGGAACAGCAAATAACCCAGTATGGACTAAAAATTAGGATACACATGAATGAATACTGGGAAATACAGCTTGATTATGGAGGGCCTTAAAGGTCAGTCCAAGCAGTCTGGACTTTATTATGAAGGCAGTGGGAAGCTATTTAAGGATTTTGAATGGTGAAATGATCTTCTTAGTGCTATACTCTAAGGAGATCAGAATAGCAGTAGAATATAAGATGTATTTAAGGGGTGAAAGGCTAGAAACCAGTTAAGAAATTCCTACAGTATGATCCAGGCAAGAGGTAATGAGAGCAGAGACTACAATGGTCTCAGTCAGCATGGAAGTGAAAGGATGGGCCTTCAGAAGCATTTGTCAAGTGTGTGAATGTTGGAGAATGAGTAGAACCAGAGCTGACTCCCAAGGTTTGGAGCCTGAGTAAACAGCATCACCAGCAGCAAAAAATCCAAGGACAGAGGTAGTTGGTCAACTTTATTCTATACATAAAAGGTTATCTTATACATAGGTTCATAGGCTTGGAGCTGAGAGAGACCTTAGAGACCTACATGGAGCAATGAAAAGAACTCTGAACTTGGAGTTAGGAAAACCCTCACTAAGACCATAGCCACTTAGCCATGGGACCCCTGGCAAATCTGTGATTTATTTCTGTAATGTGGAGGAGGGACTCAATGACCCCTGATTCCTCCCTAGCTCTATATCTATGGTCCTCTAAATCCAACTCCTATATTTTGCCAACAAGGAAACTGAGTTCAAGAAAGGTTTAGTGACTTGCCCAGGGTTCCAGAGCTAGCAGGCGTCTGGGGCTGGATTTGGTCTGTTCCTGATAGAAGTGACTAGCTAATTTCTCCTCTTTACTGAGGGAAAAATGTAAAGAAGTGAGCTGACATTGAGATATAAGGACCTTAGTTTAGGTTTAGAGGAGACCCCCCCAAAAAAAGAACCTTTTCAAATAGAGTTAAACATTATTATGAGATAAACTGATAAACTGTGGGGATGTCATCCCTAGAGAACATTTCAAATGCTCTTCTGCCAGGAATTGTTTGACCACAGTCCTGTCCAGAAACAGAGGAAGAGACAAGATGACCTCAGAACCCCCTCTGACCCATAGAATTCTATGAGTCTCTGTATATCCCAGGCTAGGTCACTCTGGTCATTAATAGATCAAGGCTTAGAAGCCAAGTTAATTAATAAAATCTCTTTCATTCTGATGACTGTAGATTATCATAATGGATAGAATTCCTGGAATTTCTCCCTGAATTTCCTCTCCACTTAAAATTTTCAATTAAGAAAATGGCTGAGGCAGTTTTCTGGTGAGCTCCCCAAAGTGTAGCCAAAAGCTTTTCATCTCCCCCAAAGAATCTGGCCTGCTCTAACTAAGGGCGTCAGCCAAGTACCTCACCCTAAAGGGAGGCAAGCAAGATGCTGGGAGTGAGAGAGGGAAGAACAGCTGTTAGATCAGCTTAGTAAATGGTCAAAGATCAGCCAAGAGAGGAGAGGAGTCAAGTGCTGAAATCCTCAAAGGTCTTTCCCACAACTGCAGAACACTAAAAGACAATTCCTAAGGAGAGAGCAAAGTTGGAAAGAAAATCCTGGGGGTAAATTGAAAGTTCAGTCCTGACTGCCAGGGAAGCAGCTGATGTCCTAAGTGAACATTTCCTAATTGCATTTACAAGACAACACCACAAATGTGTAATCAAATCTCACTAGGGAACTTGACCTCCTCAATGGCTTTTGTGTATACAGGGCAGAAGGATTATAGCAATCAGGGAAAATCAGAACCAGAAAGGAAGGGTGCTCTTCACCAGGCCCCAGGGAAAGAAAACCTCTGGAAATATATGAGGCCTGAGAAAGCTGCAGTATAATAGGCCCCTTGTCCCCCACAGCCTTCTGTCTCCAGCCTCATTTTATGTAGCTCAGTTAAGGCAATGCTAGGAAATGCCAAAAAGAGACATTACCATTATAATAACAACAGCAACAGCAATATATATGTTTATGGGTCCACTGGCTACCAGGGGATCCACTATTTTTATATGCCATATCATATGCTCCATCAACCAATCAACACTTATTAAACAGTAGGTATTGTGCTAAGTGTGGAATAGGCAAAAAAAGGCAAAAGGCAAAAGGTTCAAGAAACCTCCAATTTAATTAAGACAATACAATGGAAACCCTTCCAGAGGGGAGGAACTGGTTCTTAAGTTCTACTAGGCAAAGAGAGATAAGACACCATCACAGATATCTGTAATGTACCCATCATCACAGAATCTCAGCGCTGGAAGGGGCCAGAGATCCTAGTGCAATAAGGCAAATTTTACCCCATGGCTCACACTACAACTTGTTGGGAAGGACGCCATGACTAGAATTTGGCCCTAGAGAGAAACTGTGGAAATGTCATCTCCAGAGATATACAAGAGAACATTCTAGGCAAAGGAAACTGTAAATAAAAGCATGTAAAGTACAAAAGCATGTTTGTGGACTGCTTTTAGCTGGCTCAGATAGTTCATGTAGAAATGTCTACATAAGCGTTTTCTGAGTCCTTTTACTTTGAAAGATGAATAGAAAGATGGCCTCAAAGCCAAAAAGACCTGGAGTCATGGCTTGCCTCAGACACATACTAGTTATATATAGCTTCCTTCAAGATTCAACTCAAATTGAGTCTTCTGCAAACTGCATCTTCTTAGCCTTCTGGCCCACCCTCTCATCCCCAATGCTAGTGCCTTACCTCTGAGATTGCCTTTCTGTCTGATATCTATCTATCTATCTATCTACCTATCTATATACACATATTGCTATATATTTTACTATACATTTACTACATAATATGTGCAATATATACATATAAATATATGTTGTATGCACATAGTAATTTTCATCTTTGTCTCCCCCATTAGGAAGTGGCCTGTCTCTGAGCGCTGGGACTGTGTTTTTTTTTACCTTTTTTGTATCTCTTTTTTGGGGAGGGGATTGTTTTGGGTTTTTTTGTTTTGTTTTGGATTTTGGTTTTCTTTTCTTTTTGCTTTTTTTTTTTGGAGGGGGGAAGGCAGGACAATTGTGGTTAAGTGACTTGCCCAAAGTTACATGGCTAGTAAGTGTTAAGTGTCTGAGGCCGGATTTGAACTCAGGTCCTCCTGACTCCAGGGCTGGTGCTCTATTCACTGCACTACTTAGCCACCCTTTTTTTTGTCTCTTACACTTAGTACCTGATACATAGAATATGCTTGTTGAATGTCTGATAATGTAAGTCACTTAATCTCTCAGTTCCCTAGTTAATTCTCCAAAACTTTCAAATGCGCAGAAGGTGGCAACCTACATTAGTAGAGAGAGTTTCCTCATCTGGATCTGGGAGTTCCCTATATCAATGAAATTATAGGTCCAAAATCCATCCTTATCTATGCACACTGTATGCTGAAAGACCACAGAGGAAACTGTATTTCTGATGAACACAAGTAAAAAGAAAATAATTATGTTAACAGTTAAGAGTTCAAATCTACAGGACAAAACAGAGAGACAAAGCTATTCACATCTGTCCCTTAAGTCCCATATGGTCTTCCGCTGAGCCATTGGTAAGAGCATTAGTTCACAAAGGATCTTGGGGTCGAGGAGCTAGAGATGGAAAGAACCTTGGGAGCCATCTAGACTGATCCCTTTGTCTTAAACAACAAGATCAACTTGGTCAATGCCACTTCTCAGCAACTAGTACAAGGCTGATGAAGGTAAGTGGGCACAGGGCAAACCATTCCCACCAAGAAATTCTTGGAACTAAGGAGGGATTTGAGACAATGATTACATCATCTCATATAGTAGAGGTTTCCAGATGCACCAATAGATAGAATAAGGGGTCAGGCAAGAGTACACACACACACACACACACACACACACACACACACTCATGAAGGGAGAGAGGGAAATAAGAGTCAGAGGCTAGATGTGATTAAATAATATAGAACAGAGGTCTTTCTTGAGTCATAAGATATCCCCTAAGATCAGTGCCAACATCTGGCATGGAATCTGAACCAGGGGATTACCTAAAAATGAAAGGGCTCTCCAAAAGCTCCTATTCACAAATGACATTTTGGGACCAAAACAGTGCAAAGCCTCTTCCGTGAAATCCACTGTAATGTGAAAGAGATTGGTCTGATTGCCAATTGGAAAAGTAATGTAAGTGACGATACATAGTGATAAGTCTCTGATAGGAGGCTGGATAGAAAGCCTGTTGAGCTCATTTATTATGTATTGACAAAACTGGGGGGGAAAGGATGGATCAACTCACAAAAAAATCCAAAGGAAAAAAGGGAAGATAACAAAAGCATGGAAAATATTTCAGGTTTTATTTATTTGGGAGGGAGAGGGGGAATAAAAGACAGTCAAGAGAACATCAACTACTAAAACAGATGCCTACTTTCCCATATATATGTATATGGTTATGTATGTATATGTATGTGTGTATATGCATGTATGTACGCATATACATATATAATTTACTAGACTCATGTAGACATACATATTAGACATCCTGAATGAATGATCAAATTTAAAAAATATTTATTGTACACTTACTATAGGTCAAGAACTGTGCTAGGTACTGGGAATACAAATGGAAAAGGGAGACAGTCCCTGCCCTTCAAGAAGTCCACAGTCTGATGGAGGGAGTGAACATAGAAGGGGAAGTTGGGTCTGGGGAGTCATATCAATGGTGAGTGGAATCAATGATCATGAACCTTCTGGAATAAATGATAGTATTGATTTGGTCACCATTTCCAGAGCAAGAAGTAAAAAAGGGAGTTGGGGGTAAGCCACCCTGTGGCAGGGGAAATGGCAACAAATCCAGGTTGCAGAGGCTGTGAAGAATGGTTTGGGGCTATCAAGATATAGTGGCATTAGTGTGTCTGCACTCACTCTAATCAGTACAGCTTGGTGGAATGTCTAGTCTAAAAGATGCTATTCCAAGGGGGTGAGGAGGACAAAGCAGGAGAGATGACAAGATGCCCAAGACTGACTAGTTGGATGGGATGAGGGCATTAGAAGGAAACAGGTAGGCTTTCAGAAGGGATGTGCCACATTAGACCACATCTTTAACATCACAAAATTTATTGAAAGATGAAGACAATATAAGAACCAATTGTGCTTCATTGTTTCACTATAAAAGAAAGCATTTGGTTCAGTAGAGCAAAGTGCCATCTTGAAGACCTTCCAAAAAAATGCGTCCCATTCATACATCAAGATTTTTTGAAAGATATAACAATAGAAAGGATCTTGTTCAAAGACCCTCTGATCATTAACATAAGCAACCAAGGCATAAAACTAGAAAATGTATTCTCTCCAGAAGTACTCATCATTCTAGAGACCTATCATGCAGTTCCTGTTGAAAAGGAATTCCCTACTGATGGTCCAGATATTTCTTGGATGTGACATTGTATGGTAACATCAAGTCCCAGTACCCAGAAGTGCCTCTAGGCAGAAATTTGTACCCACTCTAATGATTTCAGCTTAACCATACACAGAGGGAAAAGACAAGTAGATGAAGAATGTCTATTATACAAAATATAACACATAGAAGGTTGTACAAACTATAGAGCTTGTTCATCAGAATATATATATATATATGTGTGTGTATATGCATATGTGTACATATGTACATATGTATATACATACAGAGGTAGATAATTTAGGACCAACAATAAGTTGCTCCCAAAATTAATCAGGAGAAGAGTAAAAAAGGGTTGCCTTAAGAAAAATGCAAATCTTCTTTAATGACCCCAGAAACAAATGCATACGACCAATCTTATTTATTCCAATATTCTTCTAGTGTTATCACATGGAGCCGGGTCATGGAACACTATCGTCTCCGAAGAATATGAAATGAGGATCACTCAGAAGACCCCGAAGAGACACAATGGTAGTTATAAACAGGCCGCAACATATAACAAATAAGGAAGTTCAAAGACAGCCTAGAAAGGATCTCACCAGGAAAAAGTATGAGCAAAAAATAAGATGTGGCAAGAATGAGGGACCCCTTCCCAGAGGGCTGGCCTGAGTATTGACTGACACAATGTCAGAAGAAAGCAAGGAAGGTCTCCCAAGAACGTTACAGAAAGTCTGTAACAAACTTGTGGGAGGACATGGACAAGAGTCATATGGTATGGGCAGACAAGGATGGTTATAATCAGGGTGGCTAGGTGGTGCAGTGAATGGAGCACCAGTCCTGGAGTCAGGAGGACCTGAGTTCAAATCCTGCCTCAAGTCACTTAACACTTACTAGCTGTGTGACCTTGGGCAAGTCACTTAACCCCAATTGCCCTACCTTCCCCCTGCCCCCCCCCAAAAGAACTTAATATTTAATTACTTCATTGAAACCTTACAACAACCTTGTCCAGGGGTGCTTTTATTATTCTCATTTTGTAAGTGGGAAAATAGAGGCTGAGAGAATCTGTAACCTGCTTGGAGGAATATACTTAATCAGGGAAGCAGGATTTGAATTCAGGTTTTCCTGACTCCAGTTCCAACATTCTATTCACTATGCCATCTGCAGATGAAAGAGACAGATAGAGACAGAAAGCTTTCTAGATATCACAGAGCGACACCAGAGTTGGCTGAATAACTGGACCCAGAACTGAGCAAAAGATTGGGCTATGTTCTATTTGGGAATGTGTAGTGTCCAATGACTCAACCTGTTTGTCATCCCAAAAGCCTCTCTCTTTAGCTGCAATGCAGAGCACAGGAGGTATTGCAGACAGACCACCAAAATAAAGCAAATGAGTCACATGAATTTGTTGGTTTCCCAGCGCATATAAAAGTTATGTTTATAGTACACTATAGTCTATTAAGTGTATAATAGTATTGTGCTTTAAAAGTGTACATACCTTAATTTAAAAAAAACTTTCGTGCTAAAAATTGCTAACAATCATCTAAGTCTTTAGCAATCATAATAATCTTTTGCTGGTGGAGGGTCTTACTTCAATGTTAATGGCTGCTAATCAGGGTGGTGGTTGCTGAAAGTTGGGGTGGCCATGGCAATTCCTTAAAATAAGACAATAATGAATCTTGCTACATCGATTGACTCTTCCTTTCACTTGAACACTTAGAGGTATTGTAGGGTTATTAATTGGCCTAATTTCATATTGTTGTGTCTCAAAAAACAAGGAGGCCCAAATTGGGGGAGATAGATGGGGACGGCCAGTGGGTGGTGCAGTCAGAATACAACACAACATTTATTAAGTTCACTGGTTTATGTGGGCGTGGTTCATGGCTCCCTAAAGTAATAACAGAACATTAACAATTACTGATCACAGATTATAATAACAGATATAAAAATAATGAAAAAGTTTGAAATATTGTGAGAATTACCAAGAGGTGATGCAGAGATACAATGGGAGTACACACTATGGGGGAAAATGGCGCCGATAGACTAGCTTGATGCTGGGTTGCCACAAGCCTTTAATTTGTAAAATTTTTAAAAAACCAAAAAACAATTTCTGTGATGCACAATGCCTGTAGTCCACCAGTGATAGTACATGACTGTGACTCCTAGAACACCAAGACTTCACAGTCATTCCAAAGGGCAGTAGAAAGAAGTCGTCTACAACATATTACCAAATTGATTTCCACAGTAAATATATGACCGGAAGAGAGAGGCTAGTTGTATAGTGAAAATTAGACATAGTCTGACAATCTCAAGGTATTAAAAAAGTCAGAGAAAGGCCCCCAGGATCCTCGGTGGAAGATTTATGGAAAGACTAGGACAGAAAACATACAGATTGAGAAGGCACAGATGGGATTTTGGTTGGAATGCTATACCAGTGAAACCACCAATCCATGTAAGTAGCGAAGTGTGTCCTTATTATGTCTTCTGGAAAAGGCAGCATAGTGTAGTAAGTAGTGTCGGACCTGGAATCAGGAAGAATTCATTTCAAATCCTGCCTTAGACTAAACTCACTAGCTGTGTGAACCTGGGTAAGTCACTTAACTTCTTTCTGCCTCAGTTTCCTCATCAGTAAAATCAGGGGGTTGAGCTTGATGATCTCTAAGGTCTGTCCCAATTCTAAATCTCTACTTCAATGATACTTCTCACCATTCCAGAATGGGGTGTTCTACTCTCTGGAGTCTCTTCTGGTCTCTAGAAGACAAGTGTCTTGAAGAGCCCCAGGGATGACCTTGTCAAGATAAGTCTTTTCATCTGGGCAGAAGCAGCTGGCAAGTGTCCTGATGCTTACTGTCCACAGGCTGCAAGCTAACCTTTGGCCTAAGAGAACACAATAGGGTCATTGAACTCTATCTCTGATAATGACCCCAGTGACAAACTCCAGGCCTCTACCACCAACTGATTTCATTTTCAAAGACAATTCCTTTTCTTTCTGACCAAAGGTCCCCTGTGTTGTAAATGAATACATGGACCAAGGGACTGTCCCAGGAGTGCCTTGCATGGCAAAGCCCAACCAAATGAAGCAAGGGAGGACGCCTGGAGAGAGTTCTCTAGGGAGGAAGCCTAGAGAACCAAGGCTTAAGTTCAAGCTATGTGAAGTCAAGGATCCAAAGGTTGCTCAGGGTCAGAATAGAAAAAAGTATGTGTGTGAGAGTGTGTGTGTGTGTGTGTGTGTGTGTGTGTGTGTGTGTGAGAGTTTGTGTGTGCATATTAAAGCACAACTCAATGCAAGAATGAGCATCCACATATCCTCAACATGAGTGTACTTGAGTGTGAACATCTACACATAACTGAAAACTGCATAAAAGTATGAACAGGCATAGTTGTGGGTATTTGGTCCTGCATGGGATGAGAGGAGGGGCAGTTTAGAAGCCAATATGGAATGCCCATGGCACTGGATTGTTGTTATTGTTCAGCCATTTTTTAATAGTCTGACTCTTGGTGACCCCATTTCGAGTTTTCTTGGTAAAGATACTAGAGCGGTTTGTCATTTCCTTCTCCAGCTCATTTTACATATGAGGAAACTGAAGCAAACAGGGTTTAGTGATGTGACTTGCCCAGGGTTACACAGCTAGCAAGTGTGTGAGGCCAGATTTGAACTCAGAGAAATGAGTTTTTCTGACTCCAGGCCCAGCACTCTATCCACTGTACCATTTAGCTGCTGATGAATCGACCTTAGACAACAACCCTCTAGTCTAGACGTTTCTTTTTGCCTCAGTTTCCTCATTTATAAAATAATCTGGAAAAAGAAATGGCAAACCACTCTAATATCCTTGCCAAGAAAATCCCAAATGGAGTCTAAAGAGTCAGATACGATTGAAATGACTAAACAACAAAAAATTTCCCTTTCAGCTCTAGGTCTATGATTCAGTATATTAGGGACAACTGAAAGGACTAGCCAGGAAATGAAAATAGGCATGTATAGGCCATTTGATTCAAGTATATACTCAGAGATTTTTAAAAGACATTTATCAAATAATCATAATGGGAATTATTCTTATCCATCAAACAAATCAGACACTGAAACTGAACCAACCTCCAATTTTTAAATTAACAATGAAATTTTACTTTAAAAAGTTTTAAACTACGACTCACTCCTCCCCCCCCAAAATAGGACACTAAGATATGCCCAGTCACAACGATGAGAAGGGATAACAGTCAGTAACAGCCCTCTGCCAACTGTGAAGCCATCAGAGCCGCTCAGATAAGGTCAGGTCATGCGTGGATCTAGATCGTGCTGGACAGTAATGCTACCAAAGAGACATGAACTCCTAGCAGAAAATAACAATCACTTGGTTCTTCAGGTTATAGGTATAGCAGCCATTCACCCCATTAGTCAGTTCTGTGCTTCCACCTGCTGGCCAGTGCTTGTAAGCTCCCTGAGGGCACACCCCCCCCCCCCCCCAGGCCTCCCAGATCCAATTGGCAAAGATTGAGGATGCTTCCGCGGGAGCTCCCCTTTCTGCGTCCACTGAGGCCTGCTCTGTGTAAAGGAATGTGGAGGCTAGCAGGTACAGAGACGAGCTTGCCCTTTCAAAGATCTGTGATAGGCCGGCCTGAGTCAATGATGGGGCAGATTGGAAGAAAACAAAGCAGACCCTTGCTAGTAACAACAAGCCCTCCCATGTGGCCCAGTTCTGGACCAGGAGTAAATAGACCTGGGTTCTGGTCATCCTTCCACCACATACTGGGTGGGAGACCTTGGCCAAATTGGCTGAGCCAGCTCACTCCCCAGAAACTGAGAGCCTTAACATCGCCTGCCTACTCCAGGGAGGGGGTGAATCAAGAGAGATGATACATGTGGCAGTGCTCTCACTGCTGGAAAGAGCTATAAAAATAAGGATAAGGCAGTTGTGTTACCGTTCTTCCATTGATCTCACTTTCTCCTTATAACCATCCTGTCATCTAGGGAAGAATGGGAATGATTTTCCCATTTTTGCAATCTCGTCAACCAAGGACCAGAGAATCTCAATGATAAATATTCACCCAGGATCACAGACTAGAAGAAGAAGTTAATTTTAAGAGAAAATAAGAACTGGGTCTTCTGACTTCAGATTAATAATAATGCCTAGCTAGCATCTGTATCTTGTGTTAAGGTTTACAAAGCACTTTACTAAGACTTCATTTTGGGGTAGCTAGGTAGCACAGGGGAATAGAGCACCGGCCCTGGAGTCAGGAGGACCTGAGTTCAAATCCAGCCCCAGACACAACACAAAAAACTAGCCGAATACCTGTGCGCTGTGCCCCATAGAGCTGCTCTGAGGCTCAAATGAGCTCAAGGCAAAGCTTTTGGCGAATTTTCTATAGTTATATACATCTCAGTCATCATCATCATCATAGTTAACACTTATATGAGCACTTTAAGGTTTATTCCTCTTTGGACTCTATTCCCAACACTCTGGACTTATTTCTCCACCGTTTCCTATCAGCCTCCTCTCCCTGGAAATCACGCTGCCCCCACAGCCCCTTATTCTGATCCATCAGTCCTTCCCACAACCTCCATTTTAAGTAAAGTGACCAAATCAGCTGTGTTCAATCCATTCCTCTAAAGGCTCTGCTCCTGACTCTCCAAACATCTTTCTCCACCATTACCAAAGCGTGGGTGAGTCCCTCCTCCTTCCCCCACTCTCTTCCTTTTCAGCTTCCTTTTAAGCAGTTGTCTTCCCTCAAACAAAAGGAAGCTCCTAGAGGGCAGGGATTATTATCCTGTTTCTTATTTGCTTATATTAGGATGCTTGACACTTAGCCGAGTGCCCAACAAACACTTGTTGACTTGATTTACATTATAGTATCTCATTTGAGCCCACAAAAGTCCTGTGAAATAGGTGGCATTATCATCCCCATTTTATAGATGAAGAAACCAAGGGCAGTGAATTGACCAGCGTTGTTTAACTAACAAGAAGCAGCATTCAAACTCTGGTCTTCTGGATTCCAAGTCCAGTGCTCCATTCATTCTTCTGCTTATAAGAGCTAGAGCTCAAGAGACATGAGAGGTCTCCAATCCAAACTTTTAACAGATAACGAAATAAAAATCTAGAGGGAGACAGTGACTTACCAGTGGTCACACAGTTAGTTGGTATTAGAGTCAGAATTTGAATCTAGGTCCTCTGATTCCAAAGTCATCCCTTTACACCAGACTGGATGTCTAATCCATTTCCAGTGGTACAGGAATCTCACAAGAGAGCAAGTCAAATCCCAACAGGGTCTGGGCACAGACCAGAACCCATACTATCTCTGCCTTTGTTACTCAAGTTTGTCATTTTCCATTAGCTTTGGAGAAAATTTTTATTCAGTGAAAGGCTCTTTGGTGGTTTCCCAGAATCTATCCTGTCCTGGGAGCTGTCCATTCATTCAGTCCCCCCTTCCACTTGAGCCATTAGACTCAGGATTTAAATTCCAAGTTTGTAGACCTTGGCTGTTCCCCAGGACTGCAGTGTGGGACTATGCCAAATGAGCAGGGCCCCATGCTTGGTCCAGTTTGAGGACTTAAGACAAAGAGCCTGGCATAGGCATGGCCACTTTCGCTCCAGTTCTTCAGAGGCTGAAATCACTATTTCTGGGAGCT
The DNA here is from genome assembly GCA_011680675.1 of Gymnobelideus leadbeateri. Lineage (NCBI taxonomy): Eukaryota > Metazoa > Chordata > Mammalia > Diprotodontia > Petauridae > Gymnobelideus > Gymnobelideus leadbeateri. The sequence continues at coordinate 60,686 of WOXC01003087.1, read as the reverse complement.
GTGGGTTAGAGGGGGAGTTTTGTTCCAAATGATTCACATGGGAATGAGGGTTTATACTTTTCACTATTTATGCCCCCTTCCCTCATGCCTGGCTTACTTCAATGATCTCCTAACTAATCTCAGTGAAGAGAATTAGTTCTCTTAAATGTTCCTTGGTACCTAGAGCTGACTTTCCTAAGAATGGGAGAGCATTTCCCCTCTGATTTCCATGTATAAAATACAGGATGCAAAGCACAGGGGTTATTGCAGGACGAGCGGTGGGTTCTTGCCTGGATTGGTTTTAGGAAGCCCATGGATTCAAGTTTGCTTGGTTTGGTTTTTCTAGCCCATTCTTCTTTTCACTTAGCAAAAACCCAGTCAGGTTCCTGGATCAAATTCACTTTGCCTTGCTCAATATTCCCTTTCAGTGTCATTATTTACTGTCTCTCCCCCTTCCAATCCAGTCTGGGAGCCACTGACAGATAAAGAAAGATGCCTAAGGAAGAACTCCAATGAGGTCACTCCCAGGTTTAAAGACCTTTTGAATGAATTCAATTTAATAACGATTTGATGAGCACCTCCTATGTTCATGGAATCATGTTATATTAGGCCGCTAGGCAGCACCATAGTGCATATCTCACTGGGCCTACAGTCAGGAAGACCATGGCCTCAGACACTTACTGTGTGACCCTAGGCAAGTCACTTCACCTCTGTTTGCCTCAGTTTTCCCAACTGCAAAATTGAGATAATAACAGCACCTACCTCATAGGGTTGTTATGGGAATCAAATGAGATATTTGTAAAGTGCTTAGCCTGAGATGCAGTAAATACTATGTGAATGCCTATTCCTTTTCCTACAGACTACGGAAAGATACAAAGATAGATAAAACAATCTCTCTTAAGTAGCCAATGATCCAGCAATAACCCCATGGAGCCATCCCTAAACACCTCAGCCTGTCTTTCAACTTCTTTCTCCATGATCAAGCCTAGCCTACCCTGTACCTTAAGCTTTATTTCCCACTCCTTTCCAACACTAGCCCCTCTGCTCTAGACAGGGCAATCATCTCTTCTGCCTCTGTCCTTCTTTTCACCTCCATAAACATCTTACTCATTCCCACGTCTTTGCCTTAGCTCCAGCTGATAAGGAAGAGAATTGAGAGGGCAAAGCATTCCAGGCCAAGACACAGAAGTGTGAATATGAAGTGTGATGTTCAAGGGACCACAAGTAGGCCAATAGAGCTAGATCCCAATTGGAGGGGAGAAAAAGAAGCAGGAAGGAACCCAGGTACAAAGGCTTTCAAATCACAGACACATTCATATTTGATGCTGGCATATTAAGGAATCACTAGAATTTATAGAGCTAGGGAGTGACTGGTCGGAACTAAACTTTAGAAAAATCACCTTGGTCACTAATTGGAGAATGGAGGAATAGGGAGCGACTGAAGGCAAGGAAACCATCAGAGAACCAGGAGGGCTATTGTGGGAGTCCAGGTGAGAGGTGATAAGAGCTTGACCTAGGGTGGAGATTTTGTGACTGGAAAGAAGATATATATAGTTGGGATGTTTTGAAAGTAGAAATGACAAATTTTGGCAAGAGATTAGATATGTGGGGTGAGTGAGAATAAAGAGTGAGGAATGTCATTTGGGCCTGTGAGTTTGGGTGACTGGGAAGATGATGGATAATAGGAAAGTTTGGATGAGAAAAGAGTTTTATTGAGATGCTGATAGGACATATAACTCAGGATATCCAGGAAGTGGTTTAGATATGTGACTGTAGATGAGCTGGATGTATAGACCTGAGAAGTATCTGCAAAGGGTCAAGTCAAAATGCATTTATAAAGTTTCTAGTATGTGCCAGTCACTGTGCTAAGAGCTGGAGCTACAAAGAAAGGCAAAAACACTCCTTACCCTCAAGGAACCCATAGCCTAATGAGGGAGACAAAATAGAGTTATGTGGAAATATGATATAGACAAGACAACTTAGAGATAATCAACATAGGAAGAGCATTAAGATTAAGGTAGCCTGGAAAAGGCTTATTTTGGAAGGTGAGACTTTAGCTGAGACATAAAGAAATGAAGAGGGAGAGCATTCCAGGCAATATATGTAGAGCCTTGTTCAAAGACTAGCAAGGAGGCAAGTTTTGCTGGAACATAGAATATGTAGAGGGGAGGAAAGTGTAAGAAGGATGGAAATATAAAAAGTGACAAGTTATAAAGGGCTATAGAGTGAAACAGAGGACGTTACATTTGATCCCAAAGATGAAAGGGAATTTATCGAATAGGGTAGTGATGTTGTCAGACCTAGACTTAAGAAAAATAAATTTGATAGCTAAATGGAGGTTGGTGTAGGGGGAGACTTGAGGCAAGGAGACATACCAGAAGGCTATTTCAGTAGTCTAGGTATGAAGTCAAGAGGCTTGCACCAGGGTGCTGGTAATATCAGAGAAAGGGAGAGGACATATGCTAGAGATGTGACAATGAGGGTTAGGAGCAAACTGGATATGGGGGAAAGGAGTGAGAGAGAGTGAGGAGTCAAGGACAATGCCTCAGTTGGAAGTCTGGGTTGGTGGCAGGATAGTGGTACCCATGACAGTAATAGGGAAGTTTGGACCAGGAGATGGTTTGGGAGGGGAAAATAATACATTTTTTGAGGTTTTTAAATTTTTTTTTTACATGTTGAGTTTAAGGTGCCTACAGTATATCTAGTCTGAAATGTCCAACAGGCAGTTGAAGATGCGAGATAAGATAACAGAGTTAGGGCTGGACAAAAAGACCTAAGAATCACCTGCACAGAAATGATACTTGAAGGCATGGGCATTGATGCCCAAGTGCAATAGTAGAGAGGGGAAAGAGAAGAGGGATAGAATAGGGCAGAGCTTTGAGAGACACCCCAGATTAGTGGGGATGAAGGACACTGAGAAGGTGCAATTGAATAGACAAGAGGAGACTGAGGAAAGAGCAGACAATCTATCCCTGCTTGCTGCTAGAAGGCAGACCTCTCAATGCAGATCAGGTTAGCATTTGGGGCTGCTATCTCACACTGCTGACTCACCCTGAGCTTGCAGTCTAACAAAACTCCAAAAAACCTTTCAGGCAAAATTCTGCTTAACCACAGCTCCCATGGACTTATAAGGTTGTTGTTTTTTTAAACTCAGATACAAGAATTTATGTTTATCCCTACTTCATGTCATCTAATTAGATTCAACCCATCTTTTTAGATTGGAGACCAATGTTTCTTAACCTAGCGCCTGTGAATTTTCGATTTAAAAAAAATTGATGACTGCATTTCAATATGATTTGTTTCCTTTGTAACTTTATATATTTTCTTTTATATATGTAAAAACATTGTTTTGAAAATGGGTCCTTCAACTTCACCAGACTGCCAAAGGGCTCCATGACACAGAAAGGGTCAAGAACCCTCCTGTTCTAGCTGTTCAAAATCTTTTTTGGATACTGACCGCAATCTTATGTGTTGGCTATCCCTTCAACATTTGTGTTGGGTATAATTTGATAAGCCTACCATCCAGACCTTTAACTAGGCCTGATAAAAATATTAAACAGCACAGGGCTAAGTGCATGTCCCTGAAGCCCTCCACTGGTAAGGTTTTGTATGCTCGTGACATTAAACCATTAATGTTTACTGTTTGAGTCCAGGCAGCCACTCAGTTCAGATACCATCTAATTGTGTTATCACCCAGAACACATCTCTTGATCTTCTCCAAAGAACAGTATGAAATATTTTATCAGATGCTTTGTTCACACCCAGTTAAATGATATCTACATCATTCTCTGCTAGGTGGTACAATGGATAGAGTGCTGGCTCAGAAAGCCCTGAATTCAAACCCAGCCTCAGACACTTACTAGCTGTATGACCCTGGGTAAATCACTTAACTTCTGTCTACCTCAGTTTCCTCAGCTGTAAAATGGGGATAAGAATATCACCTACCTCCCAGTGATATCGTGAAAAGCGAATGAGAGATTCGTAAAGTGCTGAGCACAGTGTGTGGCACATAGTAGGTGCTACCTATGACTATCTGCCAGCTTAGTGACCCTTTCAAATGAAGAAATAAGGTTCATCTGGCATGACCTGTTCTTGATGAAACCAGGCTGGCTCTTTGTAATCACGACTGTCTTTTACAGATACACGTTCACCAAAGGCATATCTTTTAATACATTCTAGAATTTTCCTAGGTATCAGTCAAGTTCATGAACTTAAAGTTTGCAAACTCTCTCTCCCTCTCTCTCTCTGTCCCTGTCTCTCTGTCTCTCTCTGTCTCCCTCTCTCTTTCCCACCTCTCTTCCCCTCCTTTCTCTCTCTCCCCCCACTCTCTGTCTCTCTCTGTGTGTCTATCTCTCTGTCTCTCTCTGTCTCTGTCTCTCTGTCTCCCTCCCTCCCTCTCTGTCTCTCTCTGTCTCTGTCTCTCTCTGTCTCTCTGTCTCTCTCTTCTCTTCCTCTCTCATTCTCTCTCTCTCATAATTGAGAAAACATTTCTCTTTTTTCAGCCTTCTTGTACCTCCTATTGTGAGGCAGCTTTCAAAGGAAGAAATATAGGTTTATCAACCATATTTTAAAAATGCTCCAAATCACTAATTAAAGAGATGCAAACCATCTCTGAGATTCTACCTCACACTCTTCAGATTATCAAAGTTAACAAAATATAATAGCTAGTGCTTATGTAACACTTTAAAGTTTACAAAGCGCTTTGATTCTCACAACAATTCTGGAACATAAGTGCCATGATTATCCCCACTTTACAGGTACAGAAACTGAGGGAGTTTTAAGTGATTCCTCCAGCATCACGCAATTAGTGAGTATTTGAGGCCAGATTTGAGCCCAGGCTTCCTGACTCTGAGTCCAAAGCTCTATACACTTCACCATGTAGCTTCCTGTAGGCAACTGAAAATTACCAATGTTAGAAGGGCTGTAGAAAAACAGGGTCATCAATGCTCGGCTAGCGGCAGAGCTATAAATTGGCCCAGTCGTTCTGGAAAACAGTTTGGAACCATGCCCAGAGAGTTCCTAAATTATACATACCCTTTGACCTAACACTAATATCACTGAGCCTGTACCCTACCCCCCACTCCACAAAGAAATCAAGAAAATAAATTTTAAAAATATATTTAAAGCACTTCTTTTTGTAGTGGCAATGAAGTAGAAACTAAAGGGGGTACTCATTGAATTAACTGGTATAGAATGAAATCAGAAGAGTCAAAAGAATAATTTATACAATAACAACATTTTTTACTTTTTTTTTGGAGGGGGTAAAGGCAGGGCAATTGGGGTTAAGTGACTTGCCCAAGGTCACATGGCTAGTAAGTGTTATGTGTCTGAGGCCGAACTTGGGTCCTCTTGTCTCCAGGGCCGGTGCTCTATTCACTTCCCACCTAGCTGCCCCAACAACATTTTTTCAATGGTCAATTTAGAAAAAATTTAAAAAACTCTAATCAATGCAATGATCAACCATGATTCTAAAGGACTGATCATGAAGAATGTTACCCACTTTCTAACACTCAGGATGGACTAAATATGCAGAATGAGGTATACATTGGACATGGCCAATGTGGTCATTTGTTTTGCATGACTAGGCACATTTGTTAGAGACTTTTGTTGTTGTTTTTTTCTAGTAAGACTGGGAAATGGGAGGGAAGGAAAATGCTCTTGTTTCAGTCTTGTGCAACTTTTCATGACCCCATCAAGGGTTTTCTTGGCAAAGATATTGGAGTGGTTTGCCATTTCCTTCTCCAGTTCATTTTACAGAAGAGGAAACTGAGGTAAACAGGGTTAAGTGATTTTCCCAGTGTCACATAGCTAGTAAGTGTTTGAGGCCAGATTTGAACTCAGGAAAATTAGTCTTCCTGATTTCAAGTCTGGAATTCTATCCACTGTACCACCTACCTGCCTGTGGGAAAGAGTGTAAATTCTTGTTAACTGGGGGGGCAGATATAAAACTAATTATAAAAGAAGAAATACTTGCTGAATGAATGAATAACTGGATGGAAGAATCATTCCAGAATAGGAAGAACAGGCAGCAGAGTTAGAAATCAGTGTAATTGTTTGGGAAGTGGGAAAAAAGAAGGCAATGAAATCAACTCTGCCAAAAACAAAACAAAACATGGTATCTTGCCCAGAGAGATTGAGCTTTTTTAGATTACCAAGTGGGCATAGATATGGCAGGACCAGATTTTGGGAGGTCTTGAAAGTCAATGATATTTTTTATTTCTTGTTATATGCTTTGTTATAAAAGATAGTTATATTATATACATATATATGTATAGAAAAATAAAGATAGGGTTAAAATAAAATATATTGATTTTTTTTTAATTAAGCCAGGCAGAACTTTAGATTTAAAACAGGATTTCCTTGCCCTATTATATGAGTATATTGGTCTCTTTCTTCTCAACTATTACCCTACCCAAGAAGGTGAAATTATGATGTCTTGGCTACCTACTTCCTGTCCTATTTGATGGCTACCTCAGTGGTCCCCTATTTCAGGCAAATGCCAATCACTATCACTTTACACCCTACCCTTCTACCATTTTGGTAATTTCACCAACAACCTAGATGAACTCCCCAGTTATCCTCATCAACATCCCACCCCACCCCAGCCATAGAGATCAAAATCAAGTCTTCCATTGTTCCTGGATTGGGTACATTAATCTACTCCCAAAGGTCCCCACCCCCCCATGCCAATAACATTCTAGAGACCAAAGTATCCCTCCATGCTTCAATTTCCCCTATTAGAAGGCATACTATGTTCCCCAGAGCTTAGCATGGTGCTCAGATTTTAATAAACACTTAATAAATATGTTTTTTTTTTCATTCATTCCAGGTTTCTTTACGGGCATCTTACCTGCAGTTATTTCCTCCAGTCACAAAGAGTTCCAAGTTGAGGGCACAGCGGGTGCTAAGAGAAATGCTGGCATTGGCCGGTGAGTCAGGAGAACCAGGGCCTACAGTTAGCAGCAATTGGGATTGGCACTAGGGAGACAAAAGACTATCTTAGGACTTGGCCCCTACCTGCCTCAGTGTTAGGAGCTGTAGGCATCAGGGTTACCGAGGGATGGGGGCCCAAACTTCTCTTTCTAGGTCAGTCTGGGGTCCTCTGAGACTGTTTCACTTCCAGGAAAAGAGGGAGAAAATTTAATTGATCAAACCCCCCCCCCACCCCTGCCCCCACTTATCTTCTGAAATATACCTATAGCATGAATGAATTGGAATAAATAATGTCCAGAGAGGCTTTAACCTTCTAAGGATCAAAGGTGCCAGGTTACTGTTGCTAGCCCAGAAAAACAAATGGACATCTGAGCAGATTTGGTCTTTTAAAATCTCCTTGAACCACTTTAAATTGCCTCCCTCCAGCCTCTCTCAGATGAAATGTTTTATTTATGGTTTTATACAGCAAAAGGTTGGAACACTAACTTATATTAAAAGGGAGAAGGGAAAAAGTACCATCCCCTATACTTCCTTTGCAAAGACTGTTGGGACTAATGGACATCAGTCAATCTGAAAGACAGATCTCCCTCTGCCAGCTGGGTCTGTAACCCTAGAATATTGATCAAGTGTCCACATCCCTCCCACATAATAGAATTTCTTGGGAAACTAATTGTTTTCTCTCCTTTCATCTCCCTGAATGAGGTCAACAGCAAGGGCAAAGAATGGAGAATTAGTTCTCTTAAGTGTTTCTTGGCAAAGGAGACAGATTTTTTTTCTTTCTAATTTCCAAGTGTAAAGGGAGCTATTGGAAACATAGGGAGTCTTCATGAAACCAAAAATTCTATGACCAGAGTTGTTTTAAGGAAATCCAGTGGCCTTTTGCTCAGATATTTTCTAAACCGTTCCTCTTCTCTCCTAAAAAAAATTACAGAGGATTACAGAGCTGGAAGGGATGTCACAATAACCACCTAATTCTAATCCAACCCATACCAGAAAAAATAAGCAATCTTCACTACAACACACCTGGTCCATGATCCATGAATGATCCTCCTGCTTTGCTTAAAGATCTCCTAATCAGGGAAATCCCACTGTCTCCCACTATACTTCTGGACTAAGGTCCTGTAAAGAGGATGCCCCTGTAATGCTGCTGAGTAGCAGAGATGTGAGGGAAGAGAAACAAAGAGAGCCCGAAAGACAGCCACAGAGGCAGAGAGAAACAGGGATAGAGGCAGAAAAGTGCTTCCTTAAATAACAACGAAGACAGCCCTTCCTTATATGTGGAAACTAATATTGCAGTTTTCCTTAAGTAACAACATTCCTGAGATAAATGTAATATATTCTTGGTGGTAAGTATGAGAATATGAGAGTCTGGAGTTTCTGGATCTCACTAATGGATGCTCTGCAAGGAGGCACCCTCTGGAACAACTTCTTGAAGGAAAAGATGACCATCACCAGAAGAATGAGCCCAAGCTATGTCCTAGTTTGGCAAAAGGTATGATTTCGAGGATATTCAACCTCTCAGGAGAGCACAACAGGAGGATTCTATCAGGTTTTAAGTATTTGCTAATGTTTTAAATTTGTTAATTTCTTGTGGGGTTTTTAAAGCATTTCTTCCATAATAGAAATAGTTACTCTGTACATTGAATACATTTGGAAGGAACCTGTTAATCTTTTTTGAGGGGAACCCTAAACATGAGACAAATCTAAACTTTAAGAGATTTTTCTCTGAGCCTCTGGGGCAGGGGTGGGGAACCTGCAGCCTCCAGGCCACATGTGGCCTTCTAGGTCCTAAAATGGATCCATTTGGATTCAGTCAGAGGGCCACACTTGAGGACCTAGAAGACCTCATGTGACCTCAAGGCTGCAGATTTCCCACTCCTGCTCTGGGTTAGAGTTGATTTAATAAGCCAGAGAGTACAAGAAGAGAATAAATCCTTCTTTTGGGGGGCCCCACTCCCCCAGAATATTAAAAAGGTCTGAATGAGCCAAGATCTGGGGTCTCTTGTTGGAATGAACCCCTCATCTTAGTTCCTGGGCTAAATGTTTTATATTTGGGTGATTTATAAAGGATTTCTTCTCCTTGGCTAGGACACTTTTAATTCCTTATAAAGCCTATTAGATAGAAAAGCTAATATAATTTTTCATTTTCTTATTAGTATCCACATAATACTCCCTTGGCTACTTGCCAGGGTTCATTTCTAAAACTGGCTGCTTAAAAATTCATCCAATCTCGGGTACTTCCTGAGCCGTTCTTGGCAAAGGAGGTCTTTATCTATCAGTTCTTTGGAGTGCTCTGTCTGTTCCTGAGACATCAGCCCGTGCCAGCCAGACATCAGGAAGTCAGCATCTTATGGGTCACCATCTTGTAACCATCTAGAGATTGGCTGGGGGTGGCTGGGCTCCTCTTTGAGAATGAAAGGACAAACAACAACGACAGCAAGGATTCATCCCCCAAGAATGTCAACAAGACCTTACACCCTTTGTGACTGCATCTTCCTCTATCCAGGAGAAAAAAGTCCTAGAGCTGATGTCTTACCTAAGACTGGGTTTTGGTACAGATGTGGCACCCATTCACAGACATATTAACTTGAAGGAAGAAGCAATGAGAGATGAAGAGCTCTTTTCAGATGTTTGGCCAATTCTAAAAGCCAAAGGGATGTTGGGAAGTGTTCTTAGTCAAGCTTAGGAAAGATGGAAGAGAGCCCAGCATTCCCTATACATTGGTGAAAAGACAGGAAGTACAAACTAGGTTTCCTTTGTTGTTTCCCAAAGGTTCACAAGAAGGGAGGGAAAGGGAAGCAGAGTAGGGGCACATGTCTTTGGTATGGCCCAATAATGATGCTTGGCAAGTGTGAATGAGAGAGCAAAACTAGCTGATGATGGGGCGGCTGGGTGGTGCAGTGAGTAGAGTGCCGGCCCTGGAGTCAGAAGGACCTGAGTTAGGATCTGGCCTCAGATACTTACACACAAGCAAAAACCTAGCTGTGTGACCTTGGGCAAGTTACTTAACCCCAATCACCCTCCAAAAAAAAATTAACTGATGATTTTGTTATGTGTTCAATGAAAAGTAGCGACAGTAACAATTGAACTGCCACCCTGTGGCACTGTTTACAAAACTGGTCTCATTTTCTCTGTTTCTGTCTCTCTCCCTTCCTCCCATAAACACACACACACACACACACACACACACACACACACAAACACACAATCTTATTCCCAGTTAATTCTGTTCCTTCTACCATCTCTGATGCCTTCTTCTGATTATCCAAATTCTACTCATCCATTAAAGCCCAATTCAAGGTTTCGCATGCCCCCCTGTCCCAAGATGCTTTTCTTTGCTCTAATTGGACCAGACCCTGGACAACTTAGCTTCTCAGAGTCCTAGACAGCTCTCTAAGTCTATTAGTTACAAAGCAGATGCCGATATATATTGGTAAGAAGACCTGTGAGTTTCCTATATCAATAAAATCACAAGGCTGGTTGAAAAAAGAAAGTGACAAATAAATACAAAGGATTGGTCAGGGTATTTATAAAGAGAAAAGGGACAGAAGACATGGCTCAGACTCCAGCAACAAACAAGAGTAGAAAGGAGGCAGAGACAAGGAAGCCTCTAATCCACACTAAGGACAGTTCGCTTCTAGAGTGACAGACACCAAACCCCCAGGATAGCAGAGATGAAGGAGATGACATCACTGCATTGAAGGAATCAGAGGGCAAAGGAACCTTTGAAACTTTTCCAAAAGGGAGGTGTCAGCATCTTGGCATTTTTTCTCCCCATAAAGCAAGGTGATAGTCTCTGCTACCATAGAATGGAAACCTGGATCAAGCCTGGGCCAGGAAAGAAACGGGATGCAATCCTTAGATATTTTCTACCTTGTAACAACATGTTGAGACGTAGAACAGCTGGCCTTCTTGAGGGAGGTGATTGTATAGGGTGAGCAGGGCCTGGTCCAATTTGAGTCCAACACCTAGCATATACACAACACAGAAGAGTGTTAACCCACAAAGCTAGGCCAGATCCCTCCCAGGTATACTCTGTCTCTCTCTCCATCTCTATCTCTGTTTCTGTCCACAAGCCCACATTTGGGGGGAAGGGATGTTACAGTATACTTAATAGTTGGCCATTACTAACTAAAAAGCTATACTCTATTTGAATTTAAAAGACCAGAAGGGGTGGGGTGAACCAAGGCAGACCATTACTGTCAATCTGAAATGCTCCTCAGTCTGTTCAATCAAATCATGTGCACAAAACGTGTGTATTATATGTGTATAAAAGATCCTCATCATTATAATTGCATGCACATTGCAGATGAAACTGCATTATCCAAAGACAAACATAATGCACTTGGAACTCTCCTCCTTCCCCCTATGTAAACATCAAGCATTAGGTGGGTGTGTCCATATCATAAAGCCAGGCTAAAAGAATCATTCCTCAAATCCTGGGTGCAGAGTACAGGGTAATTATGTAGTCACAATGTAGAGGCAAATTCCACAAATCACTTCAATGTGAGTCAACTGAACAAGTATTTATTCAGCACCTACCTTGTGCTAGAGACTCTGATAATACAAAAACAATATTGAAACTCCCTGACCTCCTGGAGCTTACATTCTTCTAGGGCATTCTAGGGAGAGATCTGCTCTTTGTGCATTTCACAAATCATTCTTGACTAATGGAATCCCTGAAAGTCAGAGCTGGAGGGAACCCTCCAGATTTTCTATTCTAGAACTCCCTTCCTGGCCACCTCAATTTAGAGGTGAGGAAAAGGGACTCAAAAGAGGTTTAAAAAGAGGTGACTTGTAGGTGAAAGAACCAGGATTTGTACCCAGGAAATCCCCTGGATGTTACTGCCTCCCTTGAGACTTTAGAATTGGAAAAGACAGTGATCAAAAATAAGGGCAGGTTTGTCTACAGATAGGAGCAGTGGCTAGGACTGAGGTCCTAATCATCACTGTGCCATGAACTTGCCTTTTGACATTAGACAAAGGGTCTCTACCCTCTGGATCTTGGTTTCTGCCACTATAAAAGGAAGGTAATATTCACCTTCTCCCTCCTTTGAAGGATTGTTGCAAAGACATTTTCATCTGAAAAGCCCTTTGCAAACAATTGGAAGATATCATCAGTGACCTTATATGTCCATATTATTATAGTAATTTGACTGATGAAAGAACAGGTTTGGCAAAAAAAAAATGTTATAGCTATTAATGTTTAGTCAATAAGCGATTTCTTCAGAACCCATGTTCTCTAAGGTCAGGGGATGTGGATTTAACACTGAGGTGTTATCTTCCCCACTCTTTCCCCAATAAAAATATTCATCCAGTGAAGAGAAAGGAATGCTTTCATTTTTTGGCTAGAATTAAAGAATGCTTTTAAACTTATTGATATCTTTGTTTTAATAGCAGCTTCATTTATGAATATATTCCTTCCTCATCCCCTTACCTAGAAAGTCATCCTTTGCAAAAAAGAGGGGGAAAATAGCAGTTCCTCAAAATATAGCAAGACATCAACCCTATGTGGAAATACATGTAGTATTCTACACCTATTGGTTTACACACAGACACTCTCTCTCTCTCTCTCTCTCTCTCTCTCTCTCTCTCTCTCTCTCTCTCTCTCTCTCTCTCTCTCTCTCTCTCTCTCTCCATGGAAGGGAGAGAGGTGCATTTTCTCAATTCTTCTTGGGGTCAAACTTGACCAGTGAAGATGCAATCCTTTCTAAACTGACCTGCAGCTGGGAGTTTCAGGTTCTGATATCTGACTTGATCCTCAGACCTGCCCAGAAAGTTTAAAGATCTAAGAAACAATTCTCAAGGATTTGAGACTAAAGTCAAAGATAGAATGACAAGTGGGCCTTGTGGTTTAATATTTACTTAGTATCTACTCTGGGTAGTTTTTATAGGTTGTTTTTTCTTTTAAATAATTTCCAAATCATAAAAACACAAACAATATTAGAATCACAAGAGAAAAGCTGCAAGTGTTAGACAAAGTGAGAAGCTGAATAATTGGTAACTGATTAGGAATCAAAGTCACCTAGATTAGTAGCAGGAACAATCATATCAAGACACTACTTTCTGAAGTATGGTTTTTTTCCTCTGGTCATATTTAGACAGAGCTCCCAGAGATCAGAGACCCTTGATTGCTTCCTCACCTTCACCACCACACCAAGTGCAGCCCACAACAGCAAAGAGCCAGAAGACGGAGTTCATTTTCATCTCCATTTTCTCCAGGAGGTGTGGTTATAAAACTTTGCCCCTTTCACTGAGCCAGGAACAGAGTTCAAATGACTTAATGACTTTATTTTAGGAAAGATAAAGATCATGTTTTATTTAGAAAGGAAAAGATGCAGTAGCTATGAATCAGCAAATAGTCTTTCATTCATTAATGGAATCAAATGGTCCATAGGTCGCCTTTAAAGTCCATCACTAAACTATCAAAAAAACCAAAACAAAACAACCCATCACATTTTGATAGCACTCAAAGGTTGACAAAACACTTTACTGCCATGGACCCCAGGAAGTAGTGTGTTATTTCTCCCATTTTACGGTCTGTGGAAAATGAAGCTTTATATTTGCAGAGATTGACTGCTTTGCATGGCTTGGAGGTGGGGGACTTGAAGCCAGGCCTCACTGGCTGTGAGGATGGTTCCCTATCCACTGTGCCATACTGCCTCCGACACAACCAGGACAACAGGGTATAGGGGATCGAATATGGAACCTGGAGTTAGGAAGACCCGAGTTCAAATTACTAGCTGTGTCACCTTGGATAAGTTGCTTAGCTTGTATGTAAATCAGTTTCCTCATTTGTAAAACAGGGCTAATAATGAATACTATAATATAGTATAGTATAACAAAATATAATATAATGTATTACAATGTGATATAATATAATGTAATGTAATATAATATATGATATAACACATGATATAACATAATGATACGATATAGTAGAGTATAATATAGTATAATATGGTATAATATAATATATAATATGGCATAATACAATACAATATAATACAAGATAAGACAATAATGGGGGTCAAGTGAGGTAACATCTAAAGTACTTTGTAATTCTTAAAGTTTTATATAAATGCAGATTATAATCATTATAGCAGGCAATTAATAAATGTTTGTAGAATTGAATTTGGCACACCCGGAACACTATATTTGCTGAGTGACTTCTATGGGGCCAGCAGAGCAGTTCATGGTTATCCATCTTGACAGAGTCTCCCTGTCTTAATTCCAGGGAAAAGTCAGATTTTTGCTGACTTCTAGGAATTCTGGATGCCTGGATCTTCTAGGGAGACAGAGGAAAAGACTTCCCAGGTTCTTAGTTGATCTAGTGAGAAGAGATCTTTGTGAACAGATGAGTAGGGATGAAATTAGTTGGTTGGTTCAAAGGGAAGGAGATAAAGTATCTCAATATCTATTCTGCAACTTTTACTCAAGAAAGGAGGCAAAAGGAAGGATTTGAGTTGGGACTTGAAGGAAAGCTAGGTGGCAGAGAAGAGAAGGGAGCATTCTAGGCATGGGGGACAGCCAGTGTCTTATTGAAAGGAAGGAGTATGGGGGAGAGGGAAAGAAAGGGTTACTAAGAAAAGGGAAGGGTAAGAAAGATGTTATACTTGACCTAACATTATTTTCCATACTGGAGGGCTGGCAGGCTTAAACTGGGAAAGGCAGTGATTGATCTCCTCCCCCAGGGTCCCATTAATTTCCTGGATAGTATGGCAAGATCTAAAAAAACTACAGAGATGGGGAGATCCCATCTCCTGCGCACTCTGATACATATTCAATGTACTATAAAGAGCTGACCCTTAGCCAAGGAGCAAAGTTTTGACTCCCATGAAGTTTCAAAACCCCATTTATGTGTACTTCTGGTATTCATTTCCTTTTCTTGATTTTCTAAAGGTTGATTTTGTTTTTGTTTTGGGTGTTGACAGGGATCTCATGTGCTTTTTTCCCATTGAGTTAAGGACCCACAAGTTCCCCCAAGAGGCCATCACTGGTGAGTTCAGAAAAAAGCTAGTAACTCTAAATGATGGAACTTTAAACAATGTGGCAGGTAGATAAGTACATATTTGCAAGGGTAAAGGGGGAGACTCCCTTGCATGAACCAAATCAGATCACATTTACAAGGATCTGGCTGTATAACCATTTGTTGGGTGTATTGCTGAGGGATTCAAATTCAAGCTGCTCTTAGGTATTCTGAGATTGTCCTAACTAAAACCTCTAAGTACAATACAAGTGCATTTTGTTTTTGAATTTTTCATTAAAATTTTTTCAATTAATAAAAATTTAGTTTCTCTCCCTCCTTTCCCATCCCACTCCCCCACCATTAAAAAAAGATGGGGAGGATAGGGGTGGCTAGGTGGTACAGTGAATAGAGTACCAGCCCTGGAGTCAGGAGGACCCGAGTTCAAATATGACTTCAGACACTTCAACACAAAAAACTAGCCGTGTGATCTTGGGCAAGTTTGCCTTCACCCCCCCCCCCAAAAAAAAGGTGGGGTGGGAGTAACAAACTTGCATAGACAAGCTAGACAAATTCTCACACTGGTCACATCCAACAACAATCTCAGCACTGAGTCCATTATTCTAGACTTCTAGAATCATGATTGGTCATTCTGTTAATCAGGATTCTTAAGGTTTTGAGTCATTTTTTTAAATTAAGTTTTTTTCAATCAACCAAAACTCATCTACTCCCCCTCCTCTCACCACTTCTCCAGTAAAAAAGAAAAAAAAAACCATTGTAACAAATATGAATAGTCAAGCCAAACAAATTTCTCCATTGGCCACATCAAAAAACAACAACAACAAATAAACAAAAACCAAGGGAAAAAACCCAAGACCAAAACTGATTGAACCTGCACTTTGAGTTCATTACCTTTCTTTCAGAATGTCAGTACCATGTTTTATCATGAGTCCTCTGTAATCATGGCTGGTCATCCCATTAGGCAGATCTTTCAACTTTCTTGATTCTTTTGATATCGTTTGGCTTTACAGTATTATGGTGATTGTATAAACTGTTTTCTTGGTTCTCATTTTACTCCTTAACAGTTCATGCAAGTCCTCCCAGTTTCTCTGAAATCATCCCCTTCATTTTACACAGCACAATACTATTCCATCACATTCATGGACCACAACTTGTTCCAACATTACCAAAGTGATGGGCACCCCCTTAGTTCCCAGTTCTTTGCCACCACTAAAAGAGATGATGTGTGTGTGTGTGTGTGTGTGTGTGTGTGTGTGTGTGTGTGTGTGTGTGTATTGTCTCATTTCCTGAGACAATGAACTTAAGATGCAGAGACACAGATTTTTAGACATGGCTAATGTGAGAATCTTGTTTTCCTGGATAATGTGTTTATGAGGGTTTTTTTTCATTTTTTTGTTATGGAATTGGGGAATAGAGACAGATTATAAGTTTATATAAAAATATGCACGCACACACACAATGTATACTCCTTTCTATGTAGTTTTCTTACATCTTATTATCATGAACTCTTAGTGACTTGACACTGGCTTTCTCGCTGTTCCTCAGACAAGACCCTCCCAACTCCTAACAGGTTTTCATAGCTGTCCCATAACTAGGATATTCCCTCCCTGTCTCTGCATCCTGGCTTCCCTTGCTACTTTCAAATGCCAGCTCAAATCTTTCCTTCTACAGAAATTTTTTTGAAACAGGGACTGTTTTTTGCCCCCCTTTGCATATCCTATGCTTTGCATAGTGCCTGGCACACAAAGTGCTTCATTGCAAACTGTCATTAATCCTACTCCACTGCCTCAAACCAGTGAGGACATTTATCTTAAGGTTTTATCGTGCCCCATAAAACCCACTATGCCCCCCCCCATCGTCTCCTTTGCTCGTCTCTGGGGGAGACCTTTCTTGTCAGTGCTAGACCCTTTACTTATCCCCTCAACCACTCAGACTTTTATCATCACTTTCTATTCACTAACCAGGCTGATTCCTCAGGTTTCCTTTATCCTTGGGAAAGGTGGAAATCTCATGACCTATCACTAGGATCTGACTTGGTCCTTTTTCAGATTTTGTCTCATGAATTTCTGGGTGTTTCAGCTGCAGTTTTTCCTTCACTGTTATTCTTCATGTATCTCACCTAGTAAATCATAGATTACCGGCTTTCTTTCTTCTTTACCCTTTTTATTAGATATTCAAGACAACAGAAAAATGCACTTTTACAAGTTTTTGTTAGAAGCACTCCATCCCTGGCCAAGGGTTTTTCATTCTAGTATTCTAAGCACTGACCCACAAATTCAAACCCACTTCTGACAGCATATTTAGTCAGCTCTTCACTTCCTAAATCATGTCTTCCTCCACTCCCCACCCCCCTATCCCCATGAAATTCCCATTTTAGAATCCAGTCTGATACTGATGATGCCTTTTAAGAGAAACACACTTAACAGTGACCTCTTTGTATAGCCTCTAAGCACTTAGCACAGTGCCTTGCATACAGCATGTACTCAATAAATATTTACTGAATGTTGAATATGAGCAGTTTCTTCCCCATGGACCAGAACTGGAAAAGGAAAAATCTGAATTTTGTGAAGTTTTTCCCTATTTTCACTTGTAAAAGGGCTGCCTACTTTTCAAATCATTTTGTTTTTTATAGCTGAAAGTCTAGTTCCCTTTATTCATTAACTTTTGGAATTTGCTTGGATCTTAATTAAGAAGGCCTCAATCATTACAGCAGGGAAGCTTACCAAGAGGTCTGTAAACTTGGGTTTATATGAACATTTCGATAAACTACATTTCAATAGAATTGGTTTCCTTTTGTAATTCTATGTATTTTTTACTTTATATACTTAAAAACATTTTTCTCTGAAGACCCTAAGTTTCACCAGACACCAGAGTATTAATTTGGCTACCAAGGAATACATCTGAAAGTCCTTTTCTGGACTTAAGCTCACATGCATAGGACCTTTATAATGATATCAAAACAAAGGCTAAAAGGGTATCTGCCAGTCTGACATGCACCCAAGTCCCTTTTATCTTGAGACCTGCCATAGCATCTAGGTGTTCTGCCAGGATGGCATACTGTTTAATATAAACAATATTAATAAAGGGGGCTCAGTAACCCCTCAAGGATAAGCAGACCCCTGATACCCCTGAATATATCAGTTGAAGGTAAGCTAAAGATGAACATCAGGAACTGGTAAGGCTTCCTCTGGTGCTCAGTAATTACTCTTATAAATGCAGTTGCTATTTTTGTCTCCCTTATTTTAGAGAAAGGGACCCTTCAGTCTCTATTTGTTGTAAACATTTATTACATCTCTCAATTTCATCAACAATCTGGAAGGCTGGATAATTTTTGTTCCATTGTAGACTACTGCCAATTTTGGTTTAAATGTGGTGTCAGGAATCAAGTCAAATGAGTTTGACCAATAACACTGAGTCTGAGCTACTTAAAAGTAAACATCAAATTGATCAGAAGGGAAGCAGGCAAGGCTTCGCAGTCTATCTCCAATGTAAATGTCTAAAGCGACGTAATTTTACAGACCCTCAAATCACATCAGAGGAGTTGTCAGCACAGCATTCATTTAGTAACATTCTCCTTGCTCATTTCCCATAAAATGAACATATCCATGTGGATAAATCAATGGGAATTTTAAGGACGAGGAAACACGAAGCCCCATCAAAGAAAACTCAGATGAGAGAAGACTAGAATGCCACACCTGGCTCCACCTTATTCCTGAGGTCACTCTGGTTTTTTTTGTAATCTTAGGCATTTAAGAGCCCCCCTCTTGAGGCATGCAGTCAAGTTATTTCTAAGGGCATCCAATGAATTCAATAATATGCTGCTGCAAGTCACTCCAAAGGAAAGGTACTAAAACGAAAGCCTTTCCCTTTCTGTGGCTTCACCTACAATACCCCTCAAATTGCTGGTATAGGCCTCCCCAGAGAATAGCAACCGGCTGAACTACCAGACTCTAATATTAGCAGACTCCGCCTAGCACATCAAGAATGCTAAAAAAAAAAAAAATGCTCATCAAAGTCTTCATGTAAAGAATGGCATGTGGCAGAACTAAATCAAACTATCCAAAGGGCTCACAGAATAAATGCATTTGAAAGAGGAAAAAATAGGCTGCTGATTTTCCCCCTCTAGCAGATCTATCATAAAAATAAGGTCAGCAGGCAATTACTCAAAATCAAATTTCTGAGGCATTTTCCCATAATGAAAACTACTACACCACAATTCACAAGAAAATACTTTAATGATTTTATGTAGTGGGCTCTTCGAGCCCAACTACACTGCTATACCTCAAGTGTGGTAGGAAAAAATCCACCAAAGCATAAATCATCTCAATTTCTATCTGTACGTGTTCCAAATGTTCCAAGTGCACACCTTATCAGCATCAACCTGGGTGTCTCTTCTCCAAGACGTGGTCTGTGGGCAGTCCAAGCAAGAAGTCTAACTTAGAAGCCAGGCCTTTCTTTGCCTTGCTATCTTCAAGCCTGCCAATATTTTAAAAGTGGTCCTCAAAGACAAAGCAGACGCTCTGCCCAGAGCCTTCAGAAGGCTGCCTGCCCTGACGTCCCAGCCCCCTTCAAGCTCGACCTCAGATTCTTTTGCTCTTTCTGGCCCCTGATTCTGAAGAGTTTTTTCCTGGCCTCTTTCTGCCGCTTGAATTTCTCCTCCTCCTCTTTTTGCTTCATTTTGAGGTGCTCTTTATGCTGCTGGCGATGCTTGTCCTTGGCCTTCTTCATCTTGTAACTGTGCACTGTGCCCAGAGCAGCAAGCAGGGAGAAGATCTGTTTCGGAAGGAGACCCAAGTCATCAGAACACAGTGTTTTAGAGACATAACATTTTGTAATCTCTTGGTTTCAGAGAAGCCTAGATATGAAACCTAAGTCTATCAGAGATAAGAGTTCAGTTGGGAATAAAGTGAAGTGTCAACCTTTACCAAGTACAAAGTGATGGTAAAACACAACCTATTATAGCTTCCTTTGCATTCTGTAGATCTTTCTGACAACACTGATGACAAATATTTACTTGTATGTACGTCTCAAAATACTTTTGACTCTTTGGGTCATTATAAGTTAGCACCATTGGACCTAGCCCAAATAAAATTAAAGCAAGAGACAAAATTCTTGCCTTTAAGGAGAGCTTGCTTTAGGGGACAAGTTTGTTTTTCCTGAAGTCAAGAAGGGTGAAAAAAACAAAACAAAAATATCTCTGTGATTTCTACCCAATGTCTTAATTATATCACCTAACAGCAGTATCAACCATGAAATAGTCCAGTCTGCTCACGTTCATGAATACTAGAAATACTCATAAATGAAGCCTATTTGCATAAATGTTACAAATACAAAAATATTTTTGCCTTTTTACCCCCCAAATGAGATAAAGTCTGCTTTAATCTTGGGAACTCCTTTTTTTCCCTTAATGAATCACAAATAACACATGTGACTAGAAGAGACCCAGGAAGTTGTCTCTGCTTTGAGGCAAGAGATGACCTTCCTCACCCAATTCAGAGAAAGCTAAATTTTCCCCAGATGCAAATGGAGATGCACTAGAAAGGTAAGCAATATATCACAATACAACACATGGTAAACCATAACAACATCCTACCTTTTTTTCATGAGGCTCTCTGATA
Organism: Gymnobelideus leadbeateri; assembly: GCA_011680675.1. NCBI lineage: Eukaryota > Metazoa > Chordata > Mammalia > Diprotodontia > Petauridae > Gymnobelideus > Gymnobelideus leadbeateri. Next base: position 40,169 of record WOXC01003087.1, on the reverse strand, counting down.
ACAGCTGGCCTCACCCGATCCCTTGGCACCTTGGCAGCCTTCTCCTGGTTCTTAGGCTTGCTCTTAAAAGGAAGGGCCTTCTGCAGGGCTTTGGGAATGTGGAGTGAATTAAAATGCTTCTTTTGCCTCACTATTGGCTGAAAAAAATAAAACCACACAGTACAGTATTTTCAAATTATGTTTATATGTGTTTTTTCAAACTCTGGCACTTAACCTCCTTAAAGGATTTCCCTTTACCACAAAAAAAGCACTAAATTTTACCTTCAGGTACAACTGAAGAGTAATCTATGTATCATATTTATTGAGCAACTCTTATGCTCACACTTTGCTAGGTGGCATGGAGGGTACAAAGAAAACACAATCTTGTTAAGCAGATTATACTATATGATTATCAGCAATTAACGTAACTATTCCTGGGCAAAAGTTCATTGTAATATTTATACCACATTGGCATGTAAGTGCTTTGAAAAATTTTGAGTAAAACAAATAAGAGAATAAATGATTACATATTGCTTGATTTAGTATGACCTTGGTACATTTATTCTTTGAGTGCAATGAATTACCTTATACAGAGAATCCTTGCTTTGCTTCAGCCGGATGCCATTTGCAATGCGAAGCTGACCTGTTGTCCTCATTCCCGTCCAACTATCTTTTTCACCTACTGGTTTCAACAAAGATGTTACTGGATTATAGAAGGTTGGGATGGAAACAGGATACCAGGTTCGCATGAAGACAATATCTAGAAGAGAAAAATTCTTATTTAAATCTATGAAAGAAACTCAAGTTTATTCATTCTCTCAAAAAATGTTTATTCAGCATTCACTATTCATTAGGTCCAAGACACGTCAGGAGTTTAGGGGGAATACAAAGGTAAGACATAGTCTCTTCCCATTACCATCCAATAATTAATGTATCCTGTATCCACTGGCATGTTCTAGAAGCAAAAGCACTAATAATTCACATAATAACTCTGTGATTTTAAGGAATAATTAATCTGTGAGAAGACAAGGAAGAGTCACTAAAATAAATCAAATATTCCTGCTCATTAAACCTCTAATTACATTTTATTTTAAAAGGCCGACGCTTTAATTTGTACCAAAGAGAATCCACACAATCTGTACCTATCAACAGTAAAAATACAACATAAGATATTCAACTGCTGTGGCCCCCTAAAAATATCTTCTGAATAATGAATGGCCTCAACTACCGTGAATTAGCAAATACCAGTAAAAAATAAATTACCTGCTTCAGATCAGAGCAGAGGATTACTTACCACTCATCAACAACTTGTCCTCAAAGGTGGCTCTGAAGGCACCTTCTGGGGCTCGAAGAGCCTTCTTAATCTGCCCCCTTATCCCACTGACAGTCCGGATTGCAGCACCTTCAAACTTGGCCACTTCCAGGGCAGAGTTGAACATTCCCTGTGGGTGATTTTTATCAAAAACTAATCATGCCTGTTACTTCTTCACCCAAGACTTTTAAATCAAGGATTTGAGAAAGGTTTTGTTTTTTTTTTTTAAATACAATTAAAATGCAAATAACCAAAATCCACAGTCAACATAAAGCTGACAAAGAAATAAAAATTCTTAGGATAAGTGGTGGGCACCAGAACAGTGTGTATGCCCATTATTAACCTACTTGGGGTTCTGCTGTGTTCCATCACAGCACAGACCCCTTGAGAAGAAAGGCCCCTGGTCACAAGGTTAAAAGTCCTATAAAATGATAACCCTGAAGAGGAAACATTTTTGCTTAACAGATAAGAATAAACACAGGCATTTCTCACATAGGCCTATTCCTTACTATTTCTCAATCCAGAGCCCAAAAAAAGCTTCTATTGAGAATGAAAATTTACTAATGAGTAAAAACAAAGAGAAGCCTGTTGTACTTCTGCACCCAATTAGCTGATAACTTTCAGCCTGTCCCCCTATGGCTCTAATTTGTATAATCCTCACTTTAGCTGCATAGTCATGATGTGCATCCACCATCTTCCCAACACTCCAGATTGATGGTTGATTCACCAGATTTTTCACAATTCTTTCCCGTAAGTAACACAGATAGTATTGTGTGGATTTTACAAATGAAGAATCTGTGGCTTCGGCAGGCTAAGTAACTACAGGCAACGAATGTGGCTGAAGTGAAAGGGGCCTGCAGTCAGAATCAGAGGCCCTGGATTCACATACTGTTATTTTCCACTTTCTACCTAACTTCAGGCTACCTTTCCTAAAGACAAACCTCCCTGGGCTTCAGTTTCATCACCTGTACACTGAGGGAGTTGAACTAACTGGCCCCTTCAGGTTTCTCTCAGTTCTCCATTCTTGTTCCTATGAGCTTGTCAAAGGTAAGAAAGGTATAGAACAGACCAGAATTAGAACACAAACTTTTAAAAAGCTACTTCTTTCCTGTTTCATTCACTCCTCTGAAATTTCTAAGAACGCTCACAGGCACAAAGAAAAAGAGTTTAAACATAAACTGGATCCCATTTCCAGTTCACATTAAATACTGAATTGCTTAGCATTTTTTCACTTTTGCTTTAATGTGAACATACAAACCTTAATAAAAGAGGTGTTCTTGAAGATTTTAAAGGGAAAACCTGTTAGCTTTAATTTCTTCACAATTGTTATAGATTTGTCCAAATCAAGGACAACCCCTGTGGCAGCGATCCGGAAATCAGTCTAAAAAAAAAAAAAAGACAACAAAAAATGAGCATTTGTGGTTTGACATTTTATCACAGAGTTGTGTTTCATTTACCATCACTAGGAAAGATTAGGCACTCGGGCCCCAGTTAATTAAAATCAAGGCAATGAAGTTCAGTGCTCCTTCTAGAACAGGGTCTTTAAACTAGAGTCCACCAAGGTCCATCAACAGATTTCAGGGAGCCCATGACTGTCTAAAAATCATTTTGATAAATGTATTTTAATATAGTTTGTAATGCATTTAAAAGCACTATTCTGAAGAGGGTTCGCCAGTGTCAAAGGGGACACCAAAATGGTTAAGAAAGGACCTAATAATGAGCTATTCAGAAGAGATAAAAAGAACTTCTGATGAAAAGTACACTTTACTTGCTTTTTTAAAGAAATGCAGTTTTATAACCCCCACTCCCCTCCCTGCCAAATAGAAATAAAAGAAGAGTTAGCAAATCACACGGAGCAAAAACCTCTCTGCAGGAGCATCTTCCCAATTCCATAATTAACCTCACACATTAAAGGTGCCTCCCAAACACAAGTAAGACCATCCCAGCATCTGAGTTTACCATCGTGCCACTGACAGACTGAATCGCCAAAAACCCAGTTCCCTGTGGGGTGATAGGACCTAAAAGTAAATGAAAAAAGAAAAGAAACACCATGAACCAAAAGGGGGAAGAGAGAAGATGGAGGACTTCAGAAACCATTTCATGATGCCCCCAGCAGTGAAGAGGCACAACTACGGTCCCCAGTAACTGCTCATCATATGCTATCCCTGTGAGGGCTTAACAGGCAGCTACACATTCAGGGAAGGAAGCACTTGTACATAGTCTCTGATGGTAAAATCACCTGGCTTAAGCTTTCAACAAAGGGTCCTAAAATTCTTTCCTCTAAATCTATAAGCATTTTAAAAATTTAGCTATTACATCCTATAAAATTTCCTATCAGGATTACTTATGGAAGGTTGCATGTCATGAAACTGTATAAAGGGAAGAAAAGTAACATTAATACCTGAAAAGGTTTGAATTAACTAGAGGATTAATCACTCTAACCATTTTACCCCAAAAGGTCGCTCCACAATGCATATGCTGTGGGGTGTATTTAAGAAGCCTCTGTCGCCCATTATGGTCTTCAATGTGATATAACGGGATAGTCTGAAACCTCCTCCATCCAAGAGAGAAAATTAAAGGATCCCGAGACTTAAGAATTTTCTTATACCAACGGTGCTTCTTCAGACGCATCTAAATTGGGGGGGAAAAAAACCATTCATTGGGATCATTAAAAATTAAAAGCCCACTCAGTCCCGAATGACCATATATTAAAGCTTTATTCAATTTACTTCAACTCTAAAGGTGCACCTACTCTGTGCACAGCACTGTGTGATAACCAAGAATACAGAGATAAAAAATCAATGGTCCCTGCCCTCAAGGAGTTTCTAATCTTCGAAAGGGGAATCAACATAAATATAAAATAAGTATAATATTAGGTACAAAGTGATATGGACAAAGAGGCCATTACCCCAAAGATAAATTGTCAACGCATATAAATTATCAAAAGAAGAAACCTAAGAGATTAATAACCACATGAAAAAATGCTTCAAATCACTAATAATTAGATAATTATAAATTAAAGTAACTCTGAGATTCCACAATACATCCATCACCACTGAAAAATATAACAAAAGGAAAAACCGGCACACTAGGTACACTGTTGGAGGACCATAAAAACATTCATCCATTCTGGAAAGCAATTTGGAACGATGACCAAAAAGTCACCAAAACGTGTACGTTTTGACTCATCAAAGAAAGAGGAAAAGAACTCTATGTATAAACATATTTGTAGTAGCTTTTCTCACAGCAGCCAGAAACTAAGAAGGGGTGCCCACCTACTGGAAAATAAATAGCTGAACAAATTAGTCTATGACTGTCCTAGAATATTATTGCACCATAAGAAATGATAAAATGGATAGTTTCAGAGGAAACTAGGAAGACTTCTAGGACCTGATGTAGAGTGAAGTGAGCAGAACTGAAAGAACAATGCACACAATGACAAAATTCTAGAGAAAAAGGCATTTTAAAGACTTTGGAAGTCTGATTAATCCAATCATAAACCACGAGAAGATGAATGACAACCCTCCTCTACTGGCCAAAAGTGCCGGGAATTAAAAGCCAGAATGAGACATTGACTTTTGGACATGGCCAACATGGGGATTTATTTAGCTAGAGTAAAAGTATGGGTGAGGGTTTTGTTTATGTTTTCTTTAAAACTGTTCAAACTGGTGGGGCAGGGGAAGGGCAGCAGCAGAAGATTATAAAACCTTATAAAAATAAATTAATGAATAGATTTTTGAGAATAAAGGATTTCTTAAAAAGATTTAAAGCAGGTAGGATCAACTTTCATCTTGGGAGAATCAGAGGCAATTTCTTAGGGAGCAGAACCTGAACAGGGCCACAAAAGAGGATGTGGATGGATTCCAGGCATAAGAGATGGCCCACTGGAATACACACAGAGACATCAAGACAAAACTCAAGTCCAATGCAGTTCTAATATAGAACACATGAAAGAGAATGATGAGAAATAAGGGAAGAAAAGGAAGAAAAGGAGCCATACTGCAAGGAGTCTGATATGACCAAAAACACAGAACTAAGAATGCGCACCTGTACGTAGCCCACATTGCCTTCACTATTACCCAGGCCACCCAGAACAATTGGGTAGTGGGGGTCAAAGTTAAGCACAAACTCGCAGGGGACATTCTCTATCTCAATCCGGACGTACATCCCAGGTCGAAAGCCTTCATATTGAACTCTGGCTTCATCATCTTGATCCTCAAATTCTGCCCGGTTAAGCTATATGTGAGACAAAGATCATAATACTGTTATCTTTATTTTAAAAATGTGAAAAACATATCAATAGTTTAGAAATTCAAGAACCATGGACAATGTTTCAATTACTAATCCTAATGCCAAAAAGAAATGTATTATCACAGTGATGTATATGTCTTTCCTCAAAGTAAAATCTGGATGTTGCCTTTCCTTCTTCAAAAAATAGCCCATTTGGGGGGGCAGCTAGGTGGCGCAGTGAGTAGAGCACTGGCCCTGGAGTCAGAAGGACCTGAGTTCAGATCCGGCCTCAGACACTTAATGCACACACAAATAAAAGCCTAGCCATGTGACCTTGGGCAAGTTACTTAACCCCAACTGCCCTCCAAAAAAAAGAAAGAAAGAAAGAAAGAAATAGCCCATTTGGACAACTAAAAAGGGCATATCTATGTTTCTTCTCACTCTTCAGTGTAAAACTGTGACATGGTTCAAGTATGTCTTATTAGCCCCAATGCTCCCACTCTTTGTGGCTCTTCCAGCATTTCATGACTACCAAGCCATATACTCACAGAAGAGAAGTGTTAAAGCAATTCTTTGCCAGATTAGCTGATTCTCGCCTCACTACACAGAAATCTCGTTTCCCTGACTCTCTACTGTACTCAACACCTCTTCCTAACCTTGTCTCTCTCCTCAAATCTCCCTCCTGAGAAAATTCATGCTGGCCTTCTCTCCTCCATTCTAGGCCTCAATTCGTCCTACATCATCTCTTGTTCTGGTCTTTTACTCTAATCTTGAGTGAAGAGGCTGGTCCTCCTGCTGCACCCCTATCAACTACAGCGTCTCGTATTCTCAATCTCCTTATCCCCAAGCCCCTGCTGATGGATGTGCTCAGGTCTACCCTAGCTTTAAAAACCTTCACTGGATACTATAAAGCCTAAAACTCCCACACTATGTGTCTCTCCCTTGTGACTGCCAACTGTCTGTGCCTCCCTCCTGAAGTTCTTAGAATCTAACTTAATGGCCACCAGCCCAGCTATCCACCCATCCACTCCTGGACAAAGCTTGCCCCGGCGCCTTTGTATAGGCTGCCTGACAGGTTCTGTCTCCTCCCCTCCTCAAATTAGCTTCTATTATTGACTTTTGAAATTTCCCCACTTTGGTTTTTGTACCGTACACACCTTGCACACCATAGGCTTTAATAAACAGGTTCAAGTTAAACTGTCATATTTGATTGCTTTTCTTTTTTGCCACTTAGTGAAAAGCAGCTATTCACACTACAAATGTTCTATTACAAGAACACTTCAGTCTAGGATTCTCTGGTGGTTGTCACTGATGTCAGAGGCTAACTGATACAGCCTGGTGACCACCATAATGGCTCAAGCAAGACTTCTGTGAGACTGGATCAAGACAGAGGTTAGAATGAGCCTCTTCTTGACTCTGCATTTACTTAAACAAACTGGTAATCTCCTCACACAGAGGACAAGGTATTTAACACAGCTGCACTGACTTCACTGAGAAGATGCAGGCCACCAAAGAAGGCTCAGGCCACTTCCCCTTCACAAGGACAGGACATTTTATCCAAACTCAGAGTAGGGATTATCTCACTCTTTGTATTTTTATCATGGCAATTAATAAATGTTTGCTGAGTGACTACTTGACCTAACATGCATTTACCCCAGTACCAATACAAGATTCTAGATAAATGCTCAATAAATGTTTAATGAATTTGGTAAATTGAATAATGTTCAGAGTCAGATTTTAAGCAAACCTGCCCCAAAGCTTGCAACACTTCTCAATGGCAGGCCATGACTGAGCCCCCTAAGATGTTTCTAGGCCTTGCCCCAGTCTGTATGTGTGTGTATGGTGTCCTGTTTCATCACCATCCCAACTTATCTCCATCCACTTTAGCCCCTACATCGGACTCCTCGGGCAGACAGCAATCTCCCTCCCTGACACCCCCTTCCACAGAACTGGTGGCTTCGGTCTGAGATGCCCTGCATTCCACTTCCTCCACTTATGTTCCCTCCTCTCTGAAAAGCTTGTTTTCCATCCATTCTTATAATCCCGAAAGGTAAGAGCTGGATGGGTGCTTAGAGATCAGCTGGCTCACATTCCTGTTACAAATAAGGAAATTCAATTCCAGAGTGAGCCAGACTTGCTGCAGATGGTGATGAACAGCAGGGCTGGATCACGAAGCCTCCCAATTACTTACAGTGTTTTTTAAACAATGATGATAATTAATAACAATTATTTAGCGCTTACCACGAGGCAGGCACTGTGCTAAGTACTCTACAAACATCTTATTTGATCCTCATAACAAGTCTGGGAGGTAGGCATTGTTATTATCCTCATTTTACAGATGAGGAAACTGAGGCAGGCAGAGGCAGAGTGACTTGCCTGGGGTCACACAGCTACTAAGTGTCTGGGGGCCTCCTGCCTCTATCGCCTACCCTCCCAAGCTGATCACTTAAAGTCCTATTGCACCGAGTCCCATTCATCTATTCACAAAGCAAAGGCACAGGAAGAGTTAAACGGGGAAGGTGGACTGATAAGGGAAAAAAGGGGAACAAGGAGTTTGGTTCCAATAACTGCAAACTCTTACAGTCCACAAATAGGGCTGACATGCTCTGTTACCTGAGCCTGTTTCTGCATTTCACCTTTAAGATCGTCAAAATATGTGGCTTCTCCTTCATCATACTCATTGTCAAATAATTCTTTCAATTTCCGCTTTTTCTCCAGACGCTTTTTCTTCACATCTTCCTCTACCTTGGGCACTTCCTCCTCCTCTACACTTTCAACCTGGAAAAAAGGAAAAAAAAAACCTCAACTCCAAAGGAAAAAAAGGTTTTAGGACTGTTTTCATCTTAAATGAGATTACAGGGTTTTCCAACCATACAAAGCACACAGATAAAGGGAAAAAACCCAGAAGTAAAAATGGTTAAAGCTGAACCTATGCCCTCCTGAACTCTCCAAAAGCTAATAAACAGAAACATCTGTGTCCCTCATTAGACCACAGTTTCCTGGCATATGGAACAGAACAGTTTCTGACCTATCTTTCAAGAACACAAGTTAGTTACTACTTACCTGAACCCTGAACTAGTCACTGTTGCTTGTTTATATCTTTTTTCTTACATGGAGTATTCATACCCCACTCCCCAATCTCTGCTACTTGGGATTCATCAAATGCCTCTTTCCTTCTCCTTCGATATCATAACCCCCTGCCCTGATTCTCCTCTAGTTTTCAATTTTATAATGCTAAAGGCTTTAACTTTAAAGCTTTGAGAATTTATCACATAAACTGCTTTCTAGAAACAAGAAATAAATCATTGCACAGAACAGCTCTCATAATCAAAGTCTGACTTCTAAAATCTAAAGGAAATTAATATAAATTTCTAAGAGCAAAAATCTATTTGCCAGTTTTCAGAGGAAGAAATTAAAGATATCTATAAGCATATGAAGAAATGCTCTAAATCACTATAGAGAAATGCAAATCAAAACAACTCTGAGGTACCACATCTCACCAGTCAGATTGGCTAAGATGACAAAACAGGAAAATGACAAATGCTGGAGAGGATGTGGAAAAACTGGAACACTAATGCATTGCTGGTGGAGTTGTGAACTGATCCAACCATTCTGGAAAGCAATCTGGAATTATGTCCAAGGGGCTATAAATAATTTCATACCCTTTGACCCAGCAATACCACTTCTAGGGTTGTATCACAAAGAGATCATAGAAGTGGAAGAAGACCCATACATACAAAAATATTTATAGCAGCTCTTTTTGTGGTGGCAAAGAATTTGAAATTAAGGGGATGCCTATCAATTGGGGAATGGCTGAACAAGCTGTGGTATATGCATATAATGGAATACTGTTGTGCTATAAGAAACAAGGAGTAGATGGACTTCATATCTACCTGGAGAGGCTTATACAAACTGATGCTGAGTGAGAAGAGCAGAACAGGAGAAATTTGTACACAATTACAGACACAACGTATGTTTGACAACCAACTTTGATAGACTGGTCTCTTCTCAGCAAAGCAGGGTTATAAGTCAACCCCAAAAGACTCATGATGGAGAGAGATGTCTACATCCAGAGAAAAAACTAGAAAGAAGTGAGTTTGAATCCAGATTGAAGCAAACTACCTGATCTTTTTCTTGTTTGGTTTTGTTTCCTCTTTCCCGTTGTTCATTCCATCTGATACAATCCTTCTTTATAACCTGACTAATGTGAATGTGAAAGTATTTACAGATCCTATACTTGGTTGTATGCCGTCATGGGGGGGAGAGGGGGAAGGGAGGGAGAGAAAATTTGAAACTCAAGGAACTGTGGAACTGAATCTTATAAACTAAAAGTAAACAAATAAATTAATAAAGACCAAAAAATGAATCAAAAAAAAAAAATAAAGAAAAAGAAAAGAAACATGGAAAAAATTCTAATTCAGTTTTTTTTCCTATTTTGAGAAATGTTAAAATTTTAGGCATTATTAATTACCTTATTTCTTTGATTATAATAAATATATACAAATATAAAAAAATTTGCCAAAACATAAAATGGTCAAAGGATGTAAGTAAACAGCTCTCAAAAGAAACAAACTATTAACAGCTGCCTTTAAAAAGGACTTCAAATCACAAGCAACTAGAGAAATGCAAATTAAAACAACCAACAGGTTGCCCTACACTATCTAATGAGCAAAGATGATAAAACAGACAAGTTCATAGCTGACAAGGGCACAGAAAAATATATGTATATATTTGCTACTGGTACAATCATGTTGGAAAACAATTGGGAACTATGCTAGTTATAAAAGTGTTTGCTCAAAACAATCCTACACTTACTTAAACCTTCCCAAGGAAGATACCAATAACAAGAAAAGGTCTATCTGTAAAGAAGTATTTGCAGCAAGAATATCTGTAACAGCAAAATAAATAATTAAATCAAAATAAAGTATGCTTCATGTCTTGCTACTGGGGAATGGCTAAACAGGCATGTTGTGACCACAATGGAATATCAGTCTACTGTTGGAACAATGGAACAATGAAAATGTCGAAGAAACAGAGGAAAACATGTCAAGTGACAGAGAGAGAACAAGACAAAAAGACTAAATGCAATTTACAAAATCTGGGTAAGCGAATTCCACTTTGACACTGAACAAAACTCAGACCAAAAATAGCTGCTACCACCAGACTGTCAGCACTCCAGAAAGGCTTTCAGGTGGTCTTGCTTGGAAACATCTTGCATGTATCGAGCTGAAGGCACATAGGCAGGAGTCCCCATTCTTCCTTCATGCTGTTTCACTTACTTGCTTGTGAGGATTTATTTTTTTAAAAGAAATTTACATTTAACCTAAGATTGGTTAGATTGGAACCTGAGAAGTTCCCTAGAAACAGAGCATTCTGGGAGTCCAGAGAGCCACGGTTCAGAGGAAAGAGGCCCAGCCCCAAAGATGGGGTCAGTCACCCTTTGCTTGAACACTTCCTTTAGCATAGGCAGCACAATCCATTTTTGAGGGGGTCTACAAAGTTTTTCCTTAAACTGAGCAAAAACATGCTTCCTTCTAACATCCACCCACATATCAGCTCTTCAATTAACTGAAGACAATTATCACATCCTTCCTGGGTCCTCTCTAAACTATTCCTAATTACTCTGATTAGTCCTCCTCACATGGCGTGGCTTACAGGCCCTTCATCCTTCTGGTCACTCTCTTCGTGTGCACCACACTGACAACATCTTTCCTAAGTGTGGAAGGTAGAACTGAACTTAGCACTCCAGGCCTGGCACGTCTGACTTCCACAGAGCAGAGGGCAGGCAGTCACAGACTTCATTCAGGAATTAGAGAAGCTCAGGTTAAAGGTATAATAGTTTTCTGGAAGACATAACACACTGACATTTTAAGCTCACAGTCAACTAAAAAATCCTGAGGTTCAGCTGCAGGTAGTATAGTCTAAAGTTATATATCTGATTTTCTTAGGGATAGGATTTTACATTCAGAATCCTGGACTGTCAAACCTAGAAAAGGCCTTAGAAATCAACTAGTCTCTATACCTTCATTTTTAGAGATGAGAAAATGAAGGTCTTGATCTTATTAAATTTCATTTTATTGATTCATGGTAATGATTCATAGTTCCAAGCTATCAAGATTTTTAATGCCCCTCCTGTCTTCCAATATATTAACATCCACTAATTTGTTAAATGTAGCATCTGTGTTTCTTCTTCAAACTGCTGATAAAAACGTTAAATGAAGAGGGGTTAAGGATGGTCTCAAGGAATTCCACTAACCACCTTCATCCATACTAATCTATTAATCAGTTTCTAAAAGAAAGGGTGGGGGGAGTTGTGGGGGGAAGCCAAGATGGCAGAGTAGAAGCACAAACTTGGTATGGGCTCCTGCTCCAATCACTTCTAATACACATAAAAAAATTACTCTAAACAAACTCTAGAGCTACAGAACTCACAAAGTGAGAGAGAAAAAAGTCTCAAGCTGAAGGCAGCTTGGCAGGCCGACAGGAAGGGCCTATCGCACCTCCTGCATGAGCCTTCTGGTTCTGGCCCCAGGGTGGCCCCAACCAGCAGCAGCTGGAGGAGACTTTAAGAGAGTGAATCACCAGCAGCTGTGGTGGTTTCCAGACTTCTCAACCCATAAACACCAAAGAGAAAATAAAAGGTCAGTGGGGAACTCAGTTGTAAGGGTAAAGGAACAGCATGGTCTGGCCACTGCCCCCAGGGCAAGAAGTGGTAGAGGTGTATGGGTGCCTCATGGCTGCTTTCAGAGCTCCTGGCCTGGATATAATAGGGGGACTAAGCTACCATTCAGAGGTTAATCCCTCTTGCTTTAACCTGCTTGGATTTGGATCACTGTCTTGGGTGCTGGTCCTAGGGTGTGTGGCCAGGGAGCCAGAGCTTGTGGGGACTGTAGAGAGGACACCCAACTATGAGCTCCAGCAGTTACAAAAACTCCAGCAATTTGGGATAGGGCTCTCTCCATTCTGGAAGCTGAGTTCTGCTATGACAAAGAGCTCAAAAGTCAAGTGATTGGCAAGATGAGCAACAAGAGGAAGCACAATCAGACCACAGAATCCTTTTTTGGGGACAAAAAGGATTAACACATGGAACCAAAAGAAGACAATGAAGTCAAAACCCCTACATCAACAGCTTCCAAGAAAAATATGAACTGGTTCCAAGCCATGGAAGAGCTAAAAAAAATCTTGAAAATCAAGTAAGAGAAGTGGAAGAAAAATTGGGAAGAGAAATGAGAATGATGCAAGAAAATCATGAAAAGCAAGTCAACAGCCTGCTAAAGGAGACCACCCCCCCCAAAAAATACTGAAAAAAATAACACCTTAAAAAACAGACTAATTCAAATGGCAAAAGAGGCCCAAAAAGCCAATGAGGAGAAAAATGCCTTAAAAAGCTGAATTTGCCAGATGGAAAAGGAATTTCAAAAACTCACTTAAGAGAATAATTCCTTCAAAATTGGATTGGAGGAACTGGAAGCTAATGACTTTATCAGAAATCAAGATGCTATAAAACAGATCCAAACAAATGAAAAAAATAGAATGCAATGTGAAATATCTCACTGGAAAAACCATTGACCTGGAAAATAGATCCAGGAGAGATAATTTAAAAATTATTGGACTACCTGAAAGCCATGATTCAAAAGAAGAACCTAGAAATCATCTTTGAAGAAATTCTCAAGGAGAAGGTAATCAGGGAAAAGAAATCAAAAAGTTGACCTATTTATATCAAAGTTGACCTATTTATATTCCTACATGGAAAAACAATAATCGTGACTGATGAAACTTTTCTCAGTATGAAAATAATGGAAGAAGGGTATATGGGCATATGAATACATATGTGAATGTGTGTATATATGTTTACAGTTATACATGGATAGAGGGCACAGGCTGAATTTGGTGGGAAGGGATGATACTCAAGGGGTGAAATTATGAGGTGAGAGAGGAAAGTGGCAAGAGGAGACGGGGAGAGACAGGGTAGGGTAAACTATCTCATGTAGAAGAGGCAAGGGGAAGTGGCTGCAGGGAAGGGGAAGAACAGGAAGGCAAAAAGGCAAAACCATATTCTCACTGAATTTGGCTCAGGAAGAGAATCACATACATACTAAATGGGATATCTCACCCTTCTGGAGAGTAGGGGGGAGGGGAATGAGAGAAGGGATGATAGAGGGGAGGGCATTCTGGGGGGAGGGGAGGTTGGAAGTACCCACTATAGATGAGGGACAAGATCATGTAGGGAATGGACCAGGTGGGGGGTGGGATGGGTGGGAGGGAATTATAAGCAGCCTTTTACAATATATCTACTATGATAATGTTTTGCATAGCTAGACATGTACAACACATACTGAATTGCTCATCTTCCCAGAGGGAATGGGTGACAAGGGAGGAAGGGAATGGATCTGAAATTTCGAGGTTTTAAAATTAAATGTTTCAAATATATGTAAATACTATTATTAATACTTTAAAAAAAAAAGAAGAAATTTTCAAAGAAAATTGTCCTGATATTCTAGAACCAGAGGGCACAATGGAAATTTAAAGAATTCACCAATCACCTCTTGAAAAAGATCCCAAAAAGAAAACTCCTAGTAATATTATAGCCAAATTCCAGAGTTCCTAGGTCAAGGAGAAAATACTGCAAGCAGTCAGGAAGAAACAATGTGAGTATTGTGGAAACACAATCAGGATAACAGAAGACCTAGTAGGTTCTACATTAAGGGGTCAAAGGGCTTGGAATATGATATTCCAGAGGTCAAAGGAGCTGGGATTAAAACCAAGAATCACCTACCCAGCAAAACTGAGTATAATGCTACAGGGGAAAATAGGGTAATTCAATGAAATAGAGAATTTTCAAGCATTCTTTTTTTTTTTAAAGCAATTGAGGTTAAGTAACTTGCTCAAGATTACATGGACAGTCATTATTTTATGTGTGGGTGCTCATTTTCTGAGGCCAGATCCGATCTCGGGTCATCCCAACTCTGAGGCTGGTGTTCTTACTCACTGCGCCACCTAGCTGCCCCTAATTTTCAAGCATTCTTGATGAAAAAACCTGAGCTAAACAGAAAATCTGACTTTCAAATGCAAGAAGAGAAGCATGAGAAGGTAAACAGGAAAAAGAAATCATAAGGAACTTATTAAAGTTGAACTATTTACATTCCTACATGGAAAAACGATAACTGTAACTCATAAGAGTTTTCTCAGTATGAGGATAGTTGAAGGGAATATGTGTGCGTGTGTATACAAGTATGGGCATGTGTATGTACGTCCATGAATACATAGACAGAGGGCACAGGATGAGTTGAATATGAAGGGATGATATCTAAAAAATAAAATTAAGAGGTGAGAGGAATTTATTGGGAGGAGAAAGGGAGAGATAGATTAGGGTAAATTATCTCATAAAAAAGGCAAGAAAAAACTGTTACAATGGAAGGGAAGAGCAAGAAGGTGAAAGGGAATGGGACAACCTTATTCTTATTGAATTTGGCCTAAGGAGGGAATAACATACACACTCAATTGGGTATCTTACCCTACAGGAAAGTAAAGGGGTAGCGAATAAGAGAGGGGATGATAGAAGGGAGGGCAGATTGGGGGAGACAGTAGTTAGAAGAAAACATTTTTGAAAAGGGATAGGGTCAAAGGAGAAAATAGAATAAGCGGGGGGCGGGATAGGATGGAGGGAAATATAGTTAGTCTTTCATAATATAGCTACTATGGAAATGATGTACACATGTACAATATATATAGAATTGCTTGTCTTCCCAGTGGGGGTGGGTGAGGAGGGAAGAAGGGAAAGAATCTGGAACTCAAAAGTTTTAAAAACAAAAAACATTTTGTTTTGTTTTGTTTTTACATGCAACTGGGAAATAAGATACACAGGCATTGGGGTATAGAAATCCATCTTACCCTACTAGAAAGTTGGCAGGGGATATAAGAGAGAACAGATTGGGGGAAGGGGTATTCAGCAGGCTTGCTATTTTGGGGTGGGGGTAGGGGAAATACCGGGAGAAAAAACTGTAACTCAAAATCTTATGGAAATGAATGCTGAAAACTAAAAATAAATTTAAAACTTTTAAAATTAATTAATTAAAAATAAAATAAAGGAGTAATGATAGACTGAAGGACAATCAACTTTGTGGGCGTTTCCTGTGCAATCTTGTATGATCCCCTTCAAATGAAGGAAAAAATCTCAAAAATCCCTGATCATGGAGGGTAACAGCAACCAGTATGAACACTGAGATGACGCCTGCTCCAGTAAATAGGGGAGGGTCCAATATGCCACCCCCCTTCTTTAAAACCCATCCTCTCCCCCCAGCCCCAGAGACAGTCAGTCAATCTTCCTTCTACAGGAGGGTTTTGTGTGCTAGAAAGAGGGTCATACTGAAAGGTGATAAAAAACATACCTCGTCCTCTTCCTCCTCCTCCTTTGGCTCGGCAGATTTTCCATTGTGTACATCCCCAGTCTCCAGGTCTTCAAAGTCACCATAGAGCTCTTCTGTAAAAAAAGAACCATCAAAGGATGACTGTGAAACCCACCATTCCACATACTTCAGGCTGAGCCCCCATCACCTGACACTTTTCCTTCAAGATTCACTATACAGAAACAGGCCCCTCCTTTTCTTCTTTCCTTTGCCAGAGTTCTGCATTCTTTGCCTTCTTTCAACAAAAGCAAGCACCTACCAGGAACAAGGAAGACAAAAATACAGCAGCCTTTCCCCTCAAAGAGTTCACAGTCATTTTACAGGAGGAACAGAACCAATACACAGAGAAGGCAAAATGTAGGGTGGGGGTGAGAGGTGGGGGGAAGAATATTGCCAACTATGGCAGGGATCTCTGCTTTTTGTGTGTCATGGTCCTTTCTAGAGTCTGGTGAAGCTTATGGACCCCTTCAGAATAGAGTTTTTTTGTTTTTTTTTTAAGCAATTGGGGTTAAGTAACTTGCTCAAGGTTACATGGTTAGTCATTATTTGTGTGTGGGTGCTCATTTTCTGAGGCCGGATTCGATCTCGGGTCATCCCAACTCCAAGGCCGGTGCTCTTACTCACTGCACCACCTAGCCACCCCCCAGAATAGTTTTTAAATGCATAAAATAAAACACAGGGGATTACAAAGAAAACCCAATTATACTGAAATAGATTATCAATTTTAAAAAATGTTCAGATACAAACTCCACATAAAGAATCCTTGCACTAAGAGGTGTAAGGGAGGTTTTACAGAGACAAAAGGAAAGTGTGCATTGAGAAGGAGTCAATAGTGCTGGCTGAGAGATGGCAAGAGGTAAAGGAGAAGTCTGAAAAAATGCCACTGGCTCTGGCAGCAAGAAATCACTAGTAACCTTTGAGATAGTGCTCCTTGTCGGATGAAGGGGTCATCAGAAACCAGATTCTAAAAGGCTAAGAGATGAATGCATAGAGAGAAAGGGAAACACAGCATATATACCAGGGGTGTCAAACTCAAGCAGAAATGGGGGCCACTTAACCATACCTAAAGGATCCTTGCAGGTCACAAACTGGCTCCATTTTAAAAAGTAAGATAATCCATGTTTTATTGTACCGGTTTATTCTGTTAAATATTTCCCAGACTTTAATCTGGTTTGGGGTCTGTACCCGGGAGCATTGTGGGCCACCTGTGTTTGACCCTTTGGTGCAAATGACACTTTTTAGGATATTTTTGGCAGTGAAAGAGAAGACAAGATATTTCTAAGGCAACCTGAGAAGCTAAAAGGTTTAAGGATGGGGAAGAAGCTAGTAGATGGAGATAATAAAGGCAAAGTTGTATATGTGTGTGTGTGTGTGTGTGTGTGTGTGTGTGTGTGTGTGTGTGTGTGTGTGTGTGTGTGTGACAGAAAGACAGAGAGAGGGAAAAAAAATATGATGGAAGATAATGAAGAGGTATTTTGTTTGACTTAGCCTATTTGTTAAAAGGGTCCTTCTACCCCCAATCCCCCAGTGGGGAAGGAGACAAAAGTAGGAGTAGAGTTGTCCCCTCCAAAAAAAGGAAAAGAGGCATTATTTTAAGATGCACAGAACAGAAGGATCGAAAGGAACCATGGAAAGACAGGGCAGCTTTGAAAGTTAAATGTTCAACTTAAGGTAGACTTAAAAGAAAAGCAAGCTTTACACACTATTCAGTTTCACATTCGATCCTTTTTTCTGTTTTATGGAGGGGCTCTTTTTATCTAGTGTTTTATGCTAAGAATTCTTTTTTTTTTTTAAAGCTACTACACTAGCTCAGAATGACAGAAGGGATAAATTCCCTGAGGAAACAAGGAGATAAGAGAATAAAGTACATGTCAACTGGCTGACCTTGACAAGGAGTCTTCCTCAGATACAGGAGCAAAAGAAGAAAGGATGACAACAGAGGTGGGTTCTGAGAAAAGCCATACAAAACAGAAGCTCATGAATGGTGTCAATTTTCTCAATAAACGAAGAGAAGCTGCCTGCTTAAGAAAAGCAGGACTGGGACAGAGAGGGGAATGAGGACAGAGGTTTGGATATCTACCCAAAGGATTATGTTAGTTAATCAGGGAAAAATCAAATGACTGCAGCATAGTAACAGCTCACTGACCTTCCATAAGACCAGATACAACACAGTCATCGGACCGCTTTTAGCACTGTTGCAGGGACAGAGAAAGCAGATGGCAGGTGAGAATCTAAGGCTGAAAGTTGGCAGGGCATAAATGGTAGAAGAACAAGAATGCAGTCAAGGGTGGCAAACAGTACAGAGCTGAACTAGTTAACTATCCCCTCTCACGTGGACCACAGCAAAAGCCTCCTCATTGCTCTCTCTGCCCCAAGCCTCTCCCTCGTCCAAACTACCCTCAGAAAGCCAACAAAAGAATGGTCCTAAAGTGCAGGTTGGACTATGTTACATATGCTACTTCCTAACTAGAACAACTCAATTACCCTTGGGATCAAATATAAATTCCTTTGCTTGGCATTATTTAATGTTATTTCTATCATATTAAAATATTTATATTATTTAATGTCCCATCTTACCTTTCCAGTACACTTACACTTTAGTTCTACACTCTGGTGTCCCAGACTGTTTTGTGGTTCCCCCTCTGTGGATCTCTGCCCTGGCTGTTCCCCAGGCCTGGAGTGCTATCCCTCTTCACCTCTGCCTCCTGGAAGACTAAACTTCTTCCAAAACTTGGCTTAAGTGCCACCCTCTGAAAGTGGCCTTTCCTAAACTCCCCAGATGCTAGTGCAAAGTTTCTTAATGTTTTTGTGTCATGGATCCCCTTAGTTTATGGAAATCTTTTCCAAATAATGCTTTTAAATGCACAAAATACATAGGATTACAAACGAACAATAATATCGTTGCAATAATTATAAACATTTTTTTTAACTTCAGAGGTCCCAGGTTGAGAACTCTAATGCCAAAGCTTTCCCCTCCAAAATTATCCTGTATTTAACTATATACATCTGTAGTCTATGCATACATGTTGTCTCCTGAGTTAGAATGCAAGCTTCATGAAAGCAGGGAATGTTCCTGTCTTCTTTATCTTTGGGATGTAGACCAGTACCTGGTACCAAACAGGTGCTCAAAAGATGCTAGAATGACTGATGAATGAAAGAGCCAGATTAGTCCTGGTCACAAGGGGCAGAGTTATTTAGAGGCATAGACAAATAACTTTAGACTACCAATGATTTAAAATATGATAGAAAAGCAGTTTTTCAAAGTCACTAATTTTTCAAGTGAGATAACAGGCATGAAAGCATTTCTTAGATGCCAATGCACCAAACACAAGTAGGTATTCGCGAAATATTTGGCTGCTTACTTACCATCATCATCCAAAAGTTTCTGTGCGTCTTTATCTGCTTCCCATTTTCCAGTCACAAAGCAGTCTCGAATATTGTTCATCACCTTATATGAAAAAACAAAAATTCAGTATTTAGGTCATGGGCACCAAACCAAAACACTTCATATAAACTTCCTAGCTACCACACAGCAATATGGTTTACATCTGCCTCTGGCTCTTACTTTACCAAGCAATCTTACATCTACTCTCTTTTGTCCTAAAGATTAAGCTTCTCTTTGATACCTGCCTCAAGCAGAGAGCGCAATATGGAGCCAAAGTGAGGCAGAGATGTTAAGTGACTTACTAAAGCTGGCATCAGAGTATGGTAATGCTACCAGCTACCAGTTCCACAATTTGTCCAAGATCACATGGTCACACAGACAACACAAAGAAAAGGGTCCTTGCAACACTTCTAATCCCAATCATTAAGAGCTTGACAATAAAATCTTAAACCTCCCTCCCATTTTTCCTCTTTTCATTAAATTTCAACAAAATGAAATTTCTGCAAAGACATTTTTCACAGCCTGCCCCAACATCCCTCTAAACCAGGAGTTCTTAATGTTTTTCTGTGAGTTCCAGCAGGGGGCCCTCCACACACAGAGTGTGATGAAGACTATGGCCTAAGAATGTTTTTAAATAAACTAAAAACAAAAACAAAAACAAAAACCCACAGAATTACTAAGGAAACCAATCACAATGAAAGAGAATTATTGGGAAAGAATTTTAAGCCATGAATACAAACTCCTATTCTAAACAAAACAGTCCTTTAACCATTACCTCTAGGTCCAGTTGTACCAACAGAAACAAGCTCACTTTCTTTACAGTTGACTGAGGCCCTACTTCAAGCCCAAGTAATTAGGTTTCCCCTTAATTAGCCTGTGATTTTGTCCCTTCCAGCTCAGTCCCCACAAACTGGGCTGCCCCTTAACTTCCCTACTGGGTAGCACAGGGACTGAATTTCCTGTCTCTAAACCCCAATATCTAGCACTTGCTCTACAACTCCAATAATAACCAGCTGGACCCTCTGCTGTTTGCCTGTCCTGCCCACTCCTGGAATCACTGCGTTGGCTTGGAATCTACATCTCACTGATCCTTTCTCCCATAGATTCACCTCCAAGTTCTGGGCCAACCTTCACACTTCTCTCTGTAGTTCTCCAAAATAATCAAATGCTGGTCACGTTCCCATGTTGAAGCCACCAAAGTGTATTTAATGCTTTGGGTCTCTCTGAGCTCCTGGTTAAGGCCCTGCCCCAGTTGAAGACATCTCACTGCTACCAAGCCCAGGTTATAACCACAATTTTCACACTTTACCTAACTGAAGGGCTTAATAATAGGGAATAATAATAATTAAAGAGTAATGATAGAGAAAACAACAGCACTAGCCAGAGTCTAAGCTGCTATTCCCAATAATGAGAGGCTATATGGGTGTAGAAGAGAAAATTTAAATAGACTCTTTTCAAAATAGAAAAAGTAACTTTTCTGACACTTTTAAAAGTGTCAAACTTGGGTCCAGCCAAACTCTATAGTTAACAGCTTTCTTTACTACTTGCAATTACTTTATCTACAATAGAAACTAAGAATTCCAATCTCTTATTTTCTTGCTAAAACTATAAATCAAAGCACCCAGCATAGGAGATACTACTAACACATCCTGTCTAGTATCTTCATGTTTTTATCTAGGAAGGGCCCACCATCTTTATATATGCAATCAACCAAAGGTATAGACAAATCTAACTACACTGGGGACACACTCTTGATTTTCCTCATGTAGATACCCTGTCAATTTGTGTAAATTGTAGTTATCAAGAGCCACACTGCTCCCCCAATTGCCCTCCAAAAAGCAAAAAAAAAAGCAAAACAAAGCCACACTGCTGCTATTCCCATTTTGTAGTATATATTAAATAGAATTTTAAAAGAATGTTCTTGATCAAAAAACAAGGTACATAGGCAAGAAAACTCGAAAAACACAAATCTTTATAACAATTTCCACTCAGAGCAAAACAGACACATTCAAATTAAAGCCAGAAGGGGTTAGTTATCTATCTATAGAAACTCTAGAATTACAGAATCATAGAATTTTAAAGCTGGCCCTTAAGAGATTTTTCTAGCCTGCCCTTCTCAATTTTATAGGTAGGGTTTTGTTTTTTTTTGCCCTATTGGGTATTAAGACTCATTTAAATTCTCTGGTCCTCAGTTTCCTCAGCTATAAAATGAGGCAGATGGATTCATCTGACTGCTAAGGTCCCTTCTAGCTCTAAAAGTCTATGGAACTCCATGTGTAATAAAAAAACGGGAAAGTGAAATGGTGTCAAATATACTTTTCACATAGCTATGGCTTCCACCAATACAGACCACAACCCCTTACAGTCTGACAGATAGTTTTTGAGAGTTGCCTTAAGTAATTCATTATTTCAATGCCAAACCAGGGGTGAACCTCCCTAAATGAGAGCTAGGTTGATCCTAGGTTGATTCAATAAATATGACTGGGGGATCTCAAGACACCCAGAAAAGTTAGGAATCAGAATCAGTGATCCTAAAGAGAATTCCTGCACACCCCAGAAAGTTAACAAAACTTCTCTCTAAGGATGAGTGATATGCCCACAGACACAATGGTTCAATCTGCAACAATATTATACTCAATAATCACTAAACCCTCCACAGACATGAAGGATCCATGCTCAGCTAAGCAGAGCATAAAGCAATCAGTTTCCAGGAAGAACCAGGTCTCTCAAAGAACAAAGCATGGAGGTCTGTCTGCATTCCTACATGCCTTCCTTACCTCCTCTAAATCCCAATCTTGTGGTGATTCCACAGGAAACTTGGAACAGTCCAAAGAGTCAGCCTTCTGCTTAGACTCTTTGTCTGGCCGACTAACACGGAACAAGCCTCCGAGCTCTTCACTCTCATCACCTTCTTCATCATCGTCCTCGGCCACTAAACGAAACACCAGTGGGGAAAGGTATGAAGACCACAACTCCATAGTCATCCCCTTCAAGGGCGAGAACTTACCAGACACAAGACAAAAGTGAAAAACCGGTAGATGTGAGTTCTAATTTTGCCTGCACAACTACCATCTAGAAAATGCATGTCATGTCACTAAAAATAATTCCCTTATGAGTTGATGTCAAAATGCTTAAAAAAACAACATGGCTTTTCCTCTACCCTTCTTTTCTATTCTAAGTATGTGTGGCAGGAGAAATGAATATTCTGAAATGTAGGAGTTTCATAAAGCAAAACACAGTAATCATCTTTAACCCATTTGCCAAATCTGAAACATTTGAAAAAAGATCATTAAGTCACTAATTTACCCAGTAGTTAGTGCCTATGGCTATGAACTAGCCCTTCCCCAAAACAAAACTCCGGGCTCCGTTCTCATCACCACTTTGGGAAGCCAGCATGCTATTAAGCTAACAGACTTGGCTCCAGACCACAGCTGTTTGGTTTTTTTACATACCTGTCCCATAAATAAGCTTTCGAAGGTTGGGAGTTGCCTGCTGCTGCCTCAGGAAGGCCTCAGCAGCCTTTCTGGAAAGACCTTCCTTCCACTTGAGAGCCCCTAGAAGGACAAACAACAGGACTGTCAGTGTCTTTTCAGCCTTCAGGTTCCCAAGCTTGTATGTGCATCAGCTTTCCATTCTTCATGAGACCAGCAAAAGCCAGGTTTCAGCCTTCTCGTTTGATTAGATGAGACGAGGAAGCTGAGTGTCAAAAACTTCTCAAACGTACCTGCAGTTTCTGTAGAAAAGTCAATCTCCTCATCATATTCTTCCTCTTCTTTCAACAAATCTTCCACCTCAAGACTCTCGTCTTCCACCTGGTGAACGCCCTTGCCTGCTCGATGCTGGCATTTCTCAAGCCTTTTCTTAGCACCTTGCTCTGTGCCTGAACCTTCCTCTAGTGAATCAAGAGATGAGTCTTCTTCAGATTCTGCATCTGATGCAAAGGCCTCTTCAGCTGTACAATGACCAGAGTCTGTAGTGGTGAGGGCTGCTTTCATCACTGAAGCCTTTTCTAGACTCTGGTTACTTTGGGACTTTCCTGGGACAACATTATCAACAGCTTCTCTCATCACCTTTGACTCTGAAATTTCCTCATCACTCTCTGCTTCTTCAGATGACTCCCCTTCTTGGCTGCTTTCATCAGCTTCATGAGATTCCCCTTCCTCACCTGAGCTCCTCTCAAGGTCATCATCACTATCAGCAAATGCAGGCAGATCCATCTGGACATCTTCTTCCATCTCCTCTAGCTTGGGACGTTTGATTCTCCTAATGGTCTGTTCTTTACTGTGAAATTCATTATCAGATTCTTCCTCATTTGCTTCATCATCACTAGAATCATTTCCCACCATTTCCTCCTCAGGCATTTCTTCATCTTCACCATCATCATCATCACCATCACTATCTTCATCCTCATTTTCCTCACCCCCAAAGACTGCTTTCCGACGAACTCGACCAGTTTCAGGGTCTATTTGTCTCTTCTCTTTTGGCATCAGAAACCTGTATTAAGAATACAAGCGAGTATACAACAACTTACTTGCACAGAACTAGTTAGACAGGAACTGTTAATACTTTCCACGAACATGCATAAACAACACTATTGAGAGTACATCATGCACCATTTTCTATATAACTTGATTTATGATCGGTTTAAGACCAATAAGTTTGTACTTAGCTAGTAACTTCCACAAACATAATAAACTTCAAACCCTTCATGAACATGGATTCTTACAAGAAACACAATAGTTGAAATCCATGGAACAGGGACAGGGGATTAAGGATGGGGCCTGGAGCTGGGACTTTATTCATAGAGGGAACTCCTGCATGAAGAAACTTACTCCACCAATGACAGTTGGCATGTTCTCTAAAAGCAAGAGTATCAGAGCAGGGGTTCTAAATGTTTTCTGTGTCATGGACCTCTTTGAGAAACTGGTGAAGTATATGGATCCTCAGAATAACAAGTTTAAACACTTATTTTAAAATAAAACACATAGGATTATAAACTAAATTAATTATAATTAGTTTATAAAAATATTAAGAACAAAAAAACAAGTTGATAGCTGTCATTCAGAATATCTGTCTAGAGCTGCCCAACCCCCTGGGATATTAAGTCATTTGCAGAGTGCCATACAGTGAGTATATATCAGAGACAGGACCTGAACCTAAGATCCTGGATCCAAGGCCACAATGACTCTCTGTTGAAATTCACACACAGGAAATATTGCTGTACCATCAACTAATCATCACAGAACTTCAAGGTCAGAAAGTTTGAGAAAGTTTATGGGATTATGCAACACCTCAATTAATCAGACCTTTTACAGTTATTTTGGCCACAAGAAGAATATATCTCCTAAAGAAACAGAAGGAAAGCTTACCCTTGGTTTTCTACTTCCTCTAACCCTAAGGGTTTGGAATCTGAGAAAAGTGACACTTTACTTGAAGCCATTTTGGCATCAATGGTAGAATGTGTGGAAATGAGGCTCTGGACCAGCTCATGAGTTGGCCTCAACTCCTCCTGTCAATAAAACCAAGAAGAGAAGACTACTGTTATAAAAAAAAAATGCATGCAATCACAAAGAAAAAATTGTTAGTTTAAAAGAACTTTTAGGGTCAGCTAGGTGGCACAATGAATAGAGCACTGGCCCTGGAGTCAAGAGTACCTGAATTCAAATCTGACCTCAGACACTTCTCTCACACTCATACTCACTCACACTCTCACTCTCTCTCACTCACACTCACACACACACACTCACACACACACACACACACACACACACACACACACACACACACACACACACACACAAACTAGCCATGGGACCTTGGGCAAGTCACTTAATCCCAACTGCCCTCCAAAAAGTAAAAAAAAAAAAAAGAAAGAAAGAAAGAAAGAAGGAAAAGAAAAGAAATAACATTAAGGGGAGGTTAGGTGGTGTAGTGTATAGAGCACCAGCCCTGGAGTCAGGAGGTCCTGAGTTCATATCTGCCCTCCAACACTTAACATGAAAACTAGCCATGTGACCTTGGGCAAGTAAGTCACTTAACCCCAACTGCCTTCCAAAAAGCTAAAAAAAATAAAAAAACAAATTAAAAATTAAAAAATTTTAAAAATGAACTTTTAAAATTACATGAGAAATGATTAAATCACAAGAAGTTTCTTGTCCAATGAGTAATATATAACCTAATTTACCCCATCCCCCCAAGCCCCAATCCTCAGGATAAAAAAAAAAAATGGAAGAGCAATAAAAAAAGAACTTTTTACATTTAATAAAGTAATATCAATAACCTAAAAGACAATTCCATCTTGAGATTGTGGACAAAAAGATAAATATGAAATTCCTTTAAAAAAAGCTTTGTTTAAATTTGTTTTATTTGCTTTAAAATGACATCTGAAAGAATGAGGAAAAATTCAAAGCAAAAAAGTCCTTCCCTTACCTCTTCATCTTGAAAAGCATGACTGCCCCCAAGATCAACATAAACTGCATCCTTATCATACAACACGCCACCAACTCCAGATAGAGGTGCATAAACCAACTTCTCTTTCTCATTTAAACCTCGCTTTTTCTGGTGGTCTGGAAGAGCACAAGGGTCTGGCAAAAAACTGACATCACTCACATTAAAATCTCCTACACCTAGGATACAAAGCAATAGGAAAGACATCAGCATTTAGACAAAAGATGTTTACTGTTAAACTATATTATACCCTCAAAACTTAAGTGCTTAAAAAAAAGCAGATAAATTTTTATAAATACCACAAGAAATAAAATCCCCTTAATACTAGATACTGCACTTTCTCTTGGTAAAAGGTCACCCTGTCATTAAGTACAGAAGAAAAAGTTTCATTGAATTAATGTTTTTCTTGAAACATCAAAAAGACTTCTAATTCAACAAATTTTTTAAGCACCTATTATGTTTTGAGATTATTTATCACTGTCTTCAATTTTCCTAAGAAATTACTTTGCCCCCAAGTGTTCTCAAAATAATACTGCAATAGAACAAGACAGGGTACCTGGCATATGAATTTGGCTTTTATTTTTCAGGTGTGCTCCTCTTAAATATCCATAAATAGACACCTTTCTGTCACACTTAATATTCATTCGAATATCTTCTGGATTAGTCAAATCTTCCATCCTGGGAGGGAAAAAAAGTAAGATTAGGATGCTCCTCATGAATGTAGCAGTGTCACAGGAAAAGGACAGAATTTGGGTATCACAAAACCTGAAACCTAGTTCTCCCATTTACTACTTTGAGGTAATCAATTTCTCTATAGTCTGAAGGGTCCTTCTCTATAGAAGGAAGAGGGGAGATTAGACATTCTCAAAAGTCCCATCTGACTCCCCCAAATTCTGTGGTTCTCTCTGCTTTCAAGCCTCATGGTTCTAAGGGGTCAATGTATGACAGCACCTTTCACCACAGCACTGAGCTCACAAAGTTGCTGTAAAGATCAAATGAGCTAACAAATGGAAAGTACTTTTTAAACCTTAAAGAACTCTACACATAAACACTAGCTAGCTATTATCATTATCATAGTCTGGTTCTAACCAATTTCCCTTTAAAATATATCGTTTACCAAACATCGTTATCACTCCTGCTTTCTGACAAAATGAATTAAATGAAAAGTATGTTTACCTGTCTGCTAGAATATAAGGATGAGAGGTTTGCCACGTGAGAGGCCGAAACTTCATAACTGTGATAAAACGCCCCAGATTGTGAATTTCCTGGTTTTGATATTCACCATGGACCATCCCAGAGAGGTAGAAGAGCTTGGCACCCTACAAGGTGTAAAAACCAAAGGCAAGACAGTACTTCACTCTTCCACACTGCTAAAGTGACAACCCTGGAGGTAACTCTTTAGGCCCCAGCTTACTCATCTATAAAATGAGGGTGGACTAAATGATTTCAAAGGTCTCTTCCAGCACTCGAGTCTGTTTTCCTTCAAAAGGACAACAAGATAACAGATTGAGTCAAAATACTCACTCAATAAACATTTCCTGAGCGCCTGCCTTGGGCCAGACACTACTGCTTAGATTTCAGAAGTCACCTAGTCCAGGCCCCTCATTTTACAAGGAAGAGTCCTAAAGCCTAGAGAAGTTAGAAAGAACCAAGATCAAGGTGCTCGACGAGATATGTAATACAGGTACAAATTTTAACTCTGATACCTACTGGATAGACTTCTGTCCAAAACCTGTGTTTTAATCTCTTCTTGGTCTTTTTTAGCTGCTTGTTATTCTTGAAGGTGTCAAGGTGTGTGAGGATACCCATGATTTTAGGGAATCCATGTACTTGGCAGATGTTTAAAAATTCAAATGTTTCCATTTCAAACCCAAAGCTGGCATCAATAAGCATGAGAACCTGAAACAGAAAAGAGCAGTCAATTACTTCAGAATTGACCAACCCATGAGGGAATTGAGCCTCTGACTCAAGGTTCTCTTTAGACAATCACACTGACAAGGAAAACAGTCTTTGGTTCCACTCTCAAAGCACCTTGGTATCCACCAAGAATCACAATCTTCCACCTTGAGAATTTGAATGTATTAGGAAAAAAATAGGTAAAAACAGAATTTTTTCATGCTTCTTTACTTTTAAGAAAAACAATTCCTTTATAAATTACTTTTAGATATAAAAATAAATTACTTTTAGATATAAAAATATAAATTACAGGCCTCTGAGCAACCATCCTCCCATTCAACCTAGAAAGGCAATTAAAAAATATTAAGAGAATATAGAATCCTATGTAAAACCAAATGCCTTTTTCCAATCTCAGTTTGAGAGAAACAAGTATTGTTAAAGAAATTATCTTAACAGATTTCCCATATAGCTGTTTAAGAACTGTTCCACTAGTGCTGGTCCAGGAAGTAATTTGAAAAAGCATAGAAATCAGACTGAAAATGTGTAGAGGAGATGCTCTTTTAAAAATTCAACATACATATAAACACAAATTCAAATTTACAACAAAGATAAATATTGGGGGTGATTTAAAAGGCCTTTTGCCTATATAAAGGATATAGGAGTCCTTTAAATATCAAACTCCTCTACCTTTTTAGGATATAATAGAACTAAATGCATTTCATGAAAATGCATTTTACATACACCTTTCAAATATTAATAACAAAAACAAGATACATCTGAATACAATAAAAGCATAAAGTCTCAATCAATAAGCATTTACCAAATAATTAGTAGGCCCTGTGTCAGAAACTGAAGAACTAAAGAAAGAACAGCTAATATATAAATAATAGATAAATATCTATTGTTAAGATTTTCAAAGCACTTTCTCTATATTATCTCAGTTGAATTTCATGAAATCCCTGTGAGATAGGTTATTATTATTCCCAATTTACAGAGGAAGACTCAGATTAACCAATCTTCCCAGGGCCAAGTATCAAGGTACAGCATTTAAACTTAGGTCTTCCTGAGTCCAACTCCAAGGTTCTATGCATTACATCACCTGGCTACCAGAAATGAAAACAGCCTATGCCTTCAACAAACTTACATTATATTGAGAGAGATCACACATTCAAAAATAAACATATACGAGGCAATTTGCTTTATTTTGGGATTGGAAAAGCACTAGGATAGAGGTGGGGATGGGAGAGCTAGGAAATACTTCAAGCAGAAAGTAGCATTTGAGTTGATCTTTGAAAGGAACTAGAAATTCTAAGAGGCAATAGTGAGGAAAGAGTGCATTAAAATTATTACAAAGGCATGGAGAAAGGAAAATCTCTTTGTCAGTTGTGTGGAAGAGAGACTAGAAAGGGGAGATATTTGAGGCAGGGAGACCGATTAGTAAGTCATTTCAACAACAGAGCTGAGAGGAGATGAAGTTCTGCACTAGGGTGGTGACCATGGGAGTAAAGGGGAAAAGACAAGTATCAGAGATGTAGCAGCAGAAATCACAGGATTTGGCAACTGGATATGAGGAGAGTGAAGAGTCAAGAGGAACTGTGAAGTTCTGAAACGGGGGGACTGGCTGGCAGAACCTTCAGCTGAAACAGGAAAAGGGGGGTGAGGAGAAGACAGTGAATTATTCTGTTATGGACATGTCAAAGTCTCTAACAGAGACCGAAGCTTCCCTGGTAACTTACCAAATCAGCCACTTTTGCCAGGTCAATCATTGTGTTAATGTCACATCCACATTCAATGATGGTGAGCCGTCGTTTTTTACCTAAGAATAAAGATGTAGAAAACTTACATTTTAAAAATACTGAAAATCATTTACCTTGTCAACTGTTTTACCCAAATATTTCTAAATGTTTACCAAAATACTGCGTTAGTTTCTGGAGTGTTTTGTTTTTTGTTTTTTGGGGGGGAGGGCAGTCAATAGCAAAAATTTAGAAACAAGTGAGAGGCCATTAATTGGGAATGACTGGAATTGTGGTATCTGAGTATCATGGAATTTTACTGCACTGTTAGAAAAAAATGAACGTGACAAATTCAGAGAACTATGGAAAGATGTGTACATAGTAGTGTATTTTTTTTAAGCAACTGGGGTTAAGTAACTTGCTTAAGGTTACACGGCCAGTCATTTCTGTGTGGGTGCTAAGTCTGAGGCCGGAACCGATCCTGGTCCTCCCAACTCTGGGGCCGGTGCTCTTACTCACTGCACCACCTAGCCAGCCCATTGCTTTTTGGAGGGCAATTGGGGTTAAGTGATTTGCCCAAAGTCACACGGCTAGTATATGCATCAAGTGTCTAAGGCCGGATTTGAACTCAGGTACTCCTGACTCCAGGGCCGTTATTCTATTCACACACCTAGTCGCCCCTATAGTAGTATATTTTTAAAGTAATAAACACCAAGAAAATAACATATACTAGGGGCAGCTAGGTGGCACAGTGAGTAGAGCACCGGCCCTGGAGTCAGGAGGAAAACAACATATACAACTACTTTAATAATATAAATAAAATCATGACTAAAAAGCAGTCATTAAATATGACCACACTCAGTTGTGAAGAACAAGTGATTTAGCTCCCTCTTCTCAATCAAAAGGTGGGCAACTATGGCCACAGATGCTATGTCAATTAGTTTTTCTTAACTCTTTTTCTTTATTCCAAGTAATATTCAATGGTGGGGGCAGGGGGAAGGGGAGATATGTAGGAGGAATTTATAGGGATTTAACTATAGTGTGTAAACAAAAAGTATCACTGAAAATTTTAAAACATATATGTAACAAAAACATTTAAATATTATGCCATAATATGAAACAGTATGGAAGAAAATACCAAATAATTATATACTTTTAAAGACTGACATATAATAGTCTATAACAGAGTTCTTCTGGGAAAGAACTATTAAAATAAAATTATTAACTACAGTAACATCTATAAACATTAGCTAGCAGTGCACTAAATAGGTGATCTCTATCCAATAACAAATGAACATACTATTAGAAAAAGTGACACATAACCATATTGACATTCTTGAGATATATGTTTAGGAAATGATGATCAAATGATAAAATTCGTAAAGCACTTAGCATAGCACAGTAGCTGGTACCCAGGAGGCACTTAATGATTATTCCTCTCTCCCTTCCTGTTCCTCTCTCCCTTCCCCATGAGAAAATTTTGTCACTAAAGAAAAGAACTACCACACATTCTCCTTGCAGAGGTAAATAAAGTGGGCAGAGCTGGTTTTACCTTGTATCCAAATGCAACAAGAAACATCATTTTATCAGGTAGCTGGTCATCTCACACTCAGTGCCAGGATGAATATTTGCAAAGAGAACATCATGAAGATAATGACAGCCTATATACCAAATGCTGATATGGATGGTGAAGGAGAAAAATCCTATGACAACCTTCTAAGCTAAATTAATATATTTTAACACTTGATGACTTCAATGAAACTAGGGGATAACAGTGAAAAGCACTCTGAAAATATCGTTCAGGATTAAGAAATAAAATCTCATAACTATATACCATGAATATTCCCTTCAGGAAGAGAGTCTGGAGGACTGAACACCGGAGCACCAAAGAAATTCACAAAAAGTGACTGATAATCTTCTAACAGAAAAGGAAATGGTGAGTTACCTACCATGCAAAATCATTTCCAAACGAACTTTCTATGGCTTGATCATCAATTTCTTGGAGCAAAGATAAAAATCAGTAACAAGTTAGAGGCAGATAGGTGGTTAGGAGGAAACAGCACCAGGCCTCAATTCACAACATGCATCTTCCTGAGTTCAAATCTAGCCTCAGACATTTAGCAGCTGTATGACCCAGGGCAAGTCACTTAACCTTGTTTGCCTCAGTTCCTAATCTGGAAAATGAGCTAGAGAAGGAATGGCAAATTACTCCAATATCTTTGCCAAGAAAACTCCCCAAAAAGAGGTCATGAAGAGTTGACACACCTGAAATGACTGAACAACAAACTAGAAGAATAAAAGTCAGAAGATCTGACTCTGAGGAAATTCCAACATGACCTATTTCAACCAATTTTTTATATCCCCCCCCCATAAAAAAAAGGAAACAGACAAAAGAAAAGACAGTAATCAAGTGTCTATTATACATGAAAACAGCTCCTGCTCTCAATGAGCTTACAAAAGTCTATCAGAAGAAATAACAAAAGGCATAAATAAGCATTAATTACAAAACATACTGGACTGAAGACACTAGTAGCTAAGGGGATCTCAACAGGTCTCAGACTGAAAGTAAGAAGAAACTGAACGATGAAGGAAATAAGGAATTCCAAGAAGCAGATGAGAAGGCACTAAGGACACACTTAGCAAAGGGGTAGAAGAAGATGGGAGAGTCAAGTATGATTTGTATTGTTCAGGAAGTGTTTATGATTGAAGATGCTGAGGAGGTAAACTGGGTCAAGGCAATAAAGCAATCTGAAAGTCAAACAGAACACTTAAGAACACTTAAGAAAATGAAACAGAACTGTATGGTTGAACAATGGGAATTAATTAGAAAGTTATTTCAACAGTCTAGATAAGACATGGTAAGAATGATGGTTCTGTGAGTATAAGGGAGGAAAAAGACGGGAGAGATAATGTAAAGGTAGGAACAACATCAACTGAGACTCACCATTTCCTAACAAAATTTCACTGATGTCAGTCAATACAAAGAGGAGAACAAAAGACAACGGAAGCCTCTTCAGCAAGCAACAAAGCAAAACGGAAGCCAAGGCCTACCCTGGTTTACAAGATCTTATAGATAAACATGGGACAGTGGGAATATCAGGTGTGTTCAAAATTGGCTGAATGGTTAGACTCAAGAGCAGTCTTGAATGATACATGTCAGTTTGTAATGAGGTCTTCGTTGGGGTGTCCCAGAAATCTGGGGTTGGTTTTGTGATGCTTAATGTCATCTTCAATAAATTTTCATGTGACATAAAGCTGGAATAATACAAAGTTAACAAACTCAACAACAAATTTATGATACAAAAACATCATAACCAGCTAGAAAATTTGGCTGAGTACAATGAAATTTAATTGAAATAAATGTCAAGTCATAGATTCTGGTTTTTAAAAAAAGACTTCAAAATTGCAAAACGGGATGGCATAGTTAGTTAGCAACTTGTCTGCAAAAGATTCTCACTCTGCCTCACCACAAATATGAAATGATCTGCCAGATCCTGCCACTTCTCTCTTCACAATTCTCTCATCCATTTCCTTCCCTCTACTCAAACAACCATGTTCCTACAATATCATGCTCCTCAATAAATTCCAGTGACCCCATATTGCCCAGAATCAAATAGAAAGTCCTCTGTATAGCTTATAAAGCCCTTCACAACCTGACCTCAACCTATCTTTCCAGTCTTCTTGTTCATTACCCCCAGTACCTTACTCTGTGATCCAATCAAGCTGGCTTTCTCTGTTCCTCACCCCACAGAACTCCAACCCAAAACACAGATCAGGAACCACATTCTCCAGAAAGCCTTTCCTGATCCCCCCAACCAACAGTGCCCTCCATACCCTTGAATCTATACCCTTTCTGTTTATTCTGTACACACTTAAAGTTGGACTTGGTATCTTCCTAGTCTAAATGTAAACTCCTCCAATGTAAGGGTCATTCCATTCTTTGCATTTACACACCCAACATTTCACAGAGCCTGGCATTTAGGACTGATTGGTAATTTTAGTAGACTAAAATTGTCGTTGGTGTGACAATGGTATGATGTAGTAGGAAAAAGAATTAATGAGTTCTTAAGCTACATGAAAATGCAGCTTCCAGAACCAGAGGTGGCAAAGCTGTCCCTGACATAGAATGTATCTTGCTCTATTTTAGGAGGGACACTGACAAGCTGGAGAGTATGCAAAGGGAAAAAGCCTCCATGCAGAAGAGAATCAGCTGAAGAAACCAGGGATGTTCACACTGAAGACAGCATGAGAGCATCAGAGCTGTCTCAAAGTGTCTGAAGAGCTACCCTGTGGAAGGAGATAAGATTTGTTCACTTTGGATTCAAAAGGAGGAAGGAAAACAATGGAAACAATGTGTAAAGAGGCAAAGGAGAAGCCTTTTTAACAATCAGAACAATCAAGACATCTGGCTGACAGTGGACTCTCCCTCTGGAGGCCTTTAAAAGAGTGGAGGACCATTTATGACTGAATAAAACTCTTCTTAGTAGGTGAAATTCTAAGTACAGTAATTCATTTTGTGTAAAAGTGGTGGTTTATAAAAATTACTAATTTTTATTACTAATTATTACTATTTTATTTTTTAATTTTATTTACTAATTTATTTTATTACTAATAAAAAAGTAGTAAAAGGTGACAGATTCAAGAAAGTTTACCCTATTCCAAACAGTTTAAAATCACCCTCCCTACCACAAAAGAATTCAGTTCCATAGCATGTTGTTTCATTTGCGGATTAAACTAAAATAAAACCCGATTTGTTCCCCAATTGATAAATGGTCAAAAGATATGAACAGGCAGTTTTCAGAGAAAGAAATTAAAGATATCTATAAGCATATGAAGAAATGCTCTAAATCCTATTGATTAGAGAAATGAAAATCAAAACAACTCTCAGGTACCACATGTCTCCAGTCAGATTGGCTAAGATGACAAAACAAGAAAGTGACAAATGCTGGAGAGGATGTGGACAAATTGGAAAACTAATGCATTGCTGGTGGAGTTGTGAACTGATCCAACCATTCTGGAGAGCAATCTGGAATTATGCCCAAAGGACTATAAATAATTTCATACCCTTTGACCCAGCAATACTGCTTCTACGGTTATATCCCAAAGAGATCATAGAAGTAGGAGGAAGACCCATATGTACAAAAATATTTATAGCAGCTCTTTTCGTGGTTGCAAAGAACTGAAAATTAAAGGGGTGCCCATCAATTGGGGAATGGCTAAACAAGTTGTGGTATATGCATGGAATGGAATACTATTTTGGTATAAGAAACAAGGAGCAGACTGACTTCATATTTACCTGGAGAGGCTTATACAAACTGATGCTGAGTGAGAAGAGTAGAACCAGGAGAAATTGGTATACAATCACAGACACAACATGTGTGTGATGACCAATTATGACAGACTGGACTCTTCTCAGCAATGCAGTGATATAAGTCAATCCCAAAAGACCCATGAAGGAAAGAGATGCCTACATCCAGAGAAATAACTAGAAAGAACTGAGTTTGAATCCTGATGGAAACAAACTACTTGATCTTTTTCTTTTCATTGTTTGGTTTTATTTCCTCTTTACCATTTTTCATTCCATCTAGTACAATACTCCTCTGTAACCTGAAAAAAAACTTATTCAGGCCATTCATTGGAAGGTAAAATATTGAGGTAAAAGCTTAAATTGTTTAGTCACATAATGAGAAGTCAAGACTCACTGGAAAAGACTCTTATATTGGGAAAGACTGATGGCAAAAGGAAAAGAGAAAGGTAGAGGATGAGAGAGAGACCATGTCATGGAAACAATGAACTTAAAGGTGGAAAAACTTTAAGACATAGTTAACTATGGAAGGAGCAGGTGTGATGATCCATGTGGTGACAAAGACCCCTGAACAACTGAAGAACAATAACAGTTATTTTAATTTACCTTTCTATAATCAATAGTGGCTTAGAACACTTTTTTTATATGTTGATAGATAGCTTTAAGTTTTTATAAAAGCTGCCTACTCATATTCTTTAAGCATTTATCAACTGGGAGTGGCTCTTATTTTTATAAATGCAACTCAAATCCTTGTATGTTTTGAAAGTAAGACGTTTATCAAAATAAATGAGTTATAATTTGTTTATATTAAAAAAAAATAAAAGCCGATTTGTGAAATATATTATTTCAGATCTAAAAACTGATGGCTATAAGGAAACGTAACAAAGAAATAAGCATATGTGAGAACATATTAACACTATTCATACCTGACACGATTGTTACAGGACCTCTAATTTCTGTCAGTTTCTGTCTTGTAAAATTCCGAATAAGGCACTGAATTAAAGTGCTCTTCCCAACTTTTGGAGGACCCATTACCACAACCACCACTGGTGGGGGTTCCAAGGGAGTTCGATCAACCACTGGAATGTGATGTTTTTTTGTCTTCAAGTCCTGAGTTCTATATGTAAAGAAATAAGAATAAGAAATTCATATGTACATAATCATGAATAAAAAGAAAACCTGCTGACTCCTCTATTTTAGGGTAGACAAGTCTATCTCAAAGCCCTGTTTGTTTCCTTTTGATAAAGGAGTAATTATCTTCTGTTATGGTTTGTCAACTGGTCACAAAGATAAGACTAAAAAAATTTCAAAACTTATACTTCTGAATTCATTATGTTTAATGAAAAACAAAAGATGTGCATAGGGGTGAAGAGAAAAGCAAAGAGCCCTTAACTGCAGTCACTGGAATCAATATTTTGCAGAGAGATCACTAAGTAGCAAAGGAGAATTCAAAGTCTGAGTCATAATAAAAGCCTCTTTCATTATGTTAAGTGTTAAGTTACTTAACAAGTTATGTCACATGGTAAGTGACAAGGACAAAGCCTTTCAATGTATTAACTAAAGTAATGTTTAATGATTACACGGGAGACATTACTTCACTTAAAACAGAACTAATTCCAGGTCTTTTACAGTGCTAAAATTAAATCATTCCATCTCATGGTGTTCACTGTATAAAACAAGGGAGCCATGAGACTGAAAAAGAAAAGTTGACTACCTGTGGAAGGAACGTGCCATCCGAACAGCGGATTGGACAGCAAAAGCCCTAGGGTTCCTCTTCCGAGCATCTTCCTCATCTCCAAGTCCTAGATCCTTCAGATGACGTTTCTTTTTTTTCTCTGCTTTTGGTCCACTGTTTTTCTTCCTATGTCTTTTTTGATCCTTTTCCTCCATGGTGATTTTTAGCAATTAGCTATCACCTATATCAAAAGACAATTAGCAATCATCTTCCAATAATTCTAGATATGAAAAATTAGACAACCAGGGGGGAAAAATCCCTATCTGTATGCAAAGACTGTATGTCTGATCATCTAACAGGGACAGAAAAGAGCTACTAAAAATTATTTCCAACTTCCATAAAATCTATATAAAAGATCATCTAGTTCAATTCTCTAATTTAAAAATAAAGAAACTATAAAGAAACTAAGGGTTAGAAAAGTTAAATGACTTTCCCAGGGTCACAAAGATAATAAATGTCAGAGGCAGAATTTGAATTAAGATCTCTCCTGACTCCATATCCCACACTTCTTAATAGCTGAATAACTATTTAAGACATAAAGAGATAAGCATCATTTGAACTCCTGAGTCCTACAATTCCACAGAAATCACCTGGTCTACTCAAAATGGAAAACTGTACCTTCCTTTATAATTACAGTACAAAATATTCCAGCAAAACAATGAAGACAAAGGAAACATGTCATATACTTGGGATCAAGTTAAAAAGAAAACAAAAATGTTCACTCAGTTCAATGAATACTCTAAATAGCACTCATTGAAACATCCAAGCTCATACAGACTACTGATTTCTTCAGAACAAACCCAATATACTTGCCTCCAAAGAACTAAGAGGCCTGTGTAACAGTCACTCATCCCTTCCAGAAACTAGAGTCACAGCACACCACTAGGGCATGAATCTGTGTCAAACAGTTGAATGCCCCCCTAAAAGGACAATAATCCCTAGGGAATAAAACACTATCACAATTCTGAGATTAAAGACCATGTATATGGCAAAGGGTGCTTAGGGTAAAAAGATGCCAAAAGTCCTGAGAAAAATGATGGTACCAAAATTCATCTACTAGGGGAGTTTTGCTGCCTGATTTTTCGGAAAACTAGCAGAATCACAGAATCAACAATATCAGAGTTAGTCTAGCAGCAACAAACAGAAAAAGAAATTCCATTTAAAATAACTATAGACAATATAAAATACCTGGCAATCTACCTGCCAAGACAAACCCAGCAACCATATGAACACAATTGCAAAACACTTCACATTAATAGTTAGATCTAAACAACTGGAAAAATATTAACTCCTCAAGGGTAGGCCAGACCAATAAAATAAAAATGACAATTCTACTTAATTTATTTATTTAGTGCCATACCGAACTATCAAAAATTATTTTACAAAGTTAGGAAAAATTATCAAAATCCATCTGGAAGAACAAAAGGTCAAGAATATCAAGGGAATTAATGGGGAAAAAAAAGTGAAAGAAGGTAGCCTAGTTGTAGCAGATCTCAAGCTGTATTATTAAGCAGTAATCATCAAAACAATCTGGGAGTGGTTAAGAAACACAGTGGACAATCAGTGGAATAGACTAGGTATGCAATATACAGCAAGTAATGACAAAAGTAACCTAGCATTTGATAAATGCAAAGAACCCAGCTTTTAGGAAAAGAACTCACTATCTGACAAAAATTATAGGGAAAACTGAAAAAAAAAAAAAAAGATCAACATCTCTTGCCATATACCAAGATAAGGTCAAAATGGGTACACAAATGAACATACCAAAAGCAAATTAGGGGAGCATGGAATAGTTTACCTGTCAGATCTATGGATAAGGGGAGAATTTATGACCAAATGAGATAGCATTATGGAACGTAAAATGGATAATCCTGTTTATATTAAATTAAAAGTTTCTGCACAAACAAAACAAATGCAAAAAGGAAAGCAAATAACTGGGGGAAATTTTTGTGTTTCTCTAATAAAGGTCTCATTTCTGAAACTGTAAAGAATTTAGTCAATTTAGAAGATCAAAGAGGAGAGAACCTGGAACTCAAAAAAATTTTTTTAAATGAATTTAAAAAACATTTTTATGTGTAATTGGAAAAAAAACAAAATATTAAAGAATCTTTTTTAAAACATTTTCTGAGTTAGGAGACGTTAGAGGTAATCTAATAGGTACAAAAATGTACCTACATATCTGACAAGTAGCCCTCTATGCTACGCTTAAAAACACAGTAAAGGGAGTCCACTGCTTCACAACAAATTTAAGTCTTTGCAATTGCTTCTATTCCATTTCACAATAAGTAAAGAAAATCTACTCCTCCTTCCACACGAACACCTTTCAAATACATGAATATAGCTATCATTTGCCTCCCAAGTCTTTTCTTAAAGCTAAAAATCCCCTTTTTATCAAATGATTGTCATAGGGCATTATCTTAAGGATCTTTATCATTTTGGTCATATTCTTCTGGGCATCTTTCAAAAGTCTTAAAAGACAACAGGACTCTAGGGAAACCCTGCGTAACAAATGCGACACAAGCAGTGGCAAAGAAGAAAAAACATACCAGACTTTTTATTTCACAGAAAAGGTCAGAAAGACAAATCAGTGAAAGTAAAAGTCGAGGGAA
Source organism: Gymnobelideus leadbeateri (assembly GCA_011680675.1). Lineage (NCBI taxonomy): Eukaryota > Metazoa > Chordata > Mammalia > Diprotodontia > Petauridae > Gymnobelideus > Gymnobelideus leadbeateri. Next base: position 1,132 of record WOXC01003087.1, on the reverse strand, counting down.
ATGGGAGACAAGACAGAATTGAGAAAGCACCCTCCCTCCAAACCTTCCTGACGCCCGCCCTCAAGCTGGAGAAAAGGAAATGGCAAACCATGTTAGTGTCTCTGCCCAAAACCCCCCAAAACCAAAATCCCAAACGGGGTCAGCAAGTCAGGCGTGACTGAGGATGGACCAACAACCAACACGGGACGGGCAGAGATCCGGCCCGCAGCACGTCTCTACTGGGGAAGCCTCTGGCCGCTCTCTGCCTCGGCTTCCCCGTCTGTAAATGGCTCAGGGAGCGGAAGGCAGGAGGAGCCACACGAAGGGCGAGATCAACTGGAGTGATCACCGATGAGCCCCCTTCCCACTTTCTGGAACCCGAGGACCCGAATCCGTCCGTTACCCCCACCCGGCTGGGGGAAGAAGAGCCACTCCCGCGCGGGACACGAGGATGGGGTGGGGTGAGGTGGCGTGGGGACGGGGGAAAGGAGGGCGAGGGTCTCTGGTCGGGCAGCCCGCCACCCCGGGGCCCCCGGAGGCCGTGGGGCTCTCCACAGACCACGACCCTTGCTAGTCAGCCCACGACCCCGGGGCCGTTCTTAGTCCGCCTCCTGCTCCTCCTCGGCCCGTAACTACCTTCTCTTCTCTTCTGTACACCCGTGGCCGTTACTGGTACCCACAGTAACCACCGTTCTCTTCTCCGCATGGACACCGCAGGAAGCGGAAGTACGTCCTGTCCTTTCCTCCCTGCCTCCCCCAAGACCGTGGAACAAAGTGCCCGGAGAAAAAGGAAGGGACAGCTTTTCGCGAGACACAGAGACTGAGACGCATTTGATTGGTTGGCCCCTGAGCGCCAGCACGCATGCGCGCTGTCAGAGGCGTGCCAGCGTGGTCAGAACTGACTTAAGAGATCCCAGCAGAGGTCCAAGGTTCTTAGCATCCTCCTTGACGTGAGAGGCAGGAAACCTTGAGTCTGACCTTTTGCAACCTTTGACTAGAGGGATTCCACTTAATAGCAAAACATTTCTGGACGTTCACGTGATAGCATAACGACATATAGACATAGATATTAAACCGTTTATATATTACGTATCTATAACGGTGTCTGTGTGTACATAAAATGGCGTGTATATGTGTATATCTAACCTTGATA